>JAYJLX010051323.1:0-32230 GCA_036873525.1 Chalinula nematifera | reverse complement strand
GGGGGGGGGGCGTTTTTTTTTTTTTTCCCCCCCCCCCCCCCCCCCCCTTTTCTTTTTTTTTCAAAGGTCCCTGTTCCGAATCACGATATATTTCTATCATTTGGCGCTGTGGTTCCCGACGGATATGGAGTTTGTTACAATCCACAAATGGAGAAGTTCCTGATATCTGTTAGCTCGTATTTCGACTCTCCGTCAACCGATAGTAAACTTCTTGCAGCAAGAGTAGAGGAGAGTATGTTGGAAATGAGAGACGCCCTCCTCTCAGCCACGCCCCCTGCCTCCAAATTGTAACCAGCTGTGTGGAACAATGAAACAACAAACACATGTCGTTATTTTTTTTTTGTTTTTCATTTTTTTCAATTTCAAATTAAAACTTATTCCAATTAATTTAAGGAGAGTGGAACAATTTCATAGTTCTTTAATTGTATCAAATAGTTTTAATCAGGATTACGATGATGATGAAAGGACCATTATCGATAGCCCGTGTATTCTCCATAGACTGAACCCCACCAATGGGAATACAGAGTTCACCTCAAACAGCACACTCTCGACCTTCTCTATCATCAGTTGCACTGTGGCAATGAATCAATGTGATATATACAAAAGATACTGTCCAATATAATCACGGCATACATGCATGCATACAATAAAGTTATGTAACAATATGATTCTCAAGCAGTTGACACACCTTCTGTCTTAGGAACGAGACATTGTTGCAGTTGGTTGCTAACCAACAACAGTTCTGCACATCTTATACAGGCTCCGAGAGAATCGAAAACGTCCATAACTAGTGTAGATGAATCTATGATATGTGTGTCAATGAAAAATTACAGAATTATTTATTTCATAGTGAATATACCAGTCAAACTCTGTACTGTTACAGTAATGTACTCGATTAGCATCTTTAATGAATTTATCCAAATGTCTTTGTGAAAGGACAGTTTTAAAACCATCTGTTGCAGAGTAAAAGAATTTTCCTTTTAAAAAAATGAGACAAAAATTAAAATTGTTAAGTACTTGTAACCAGAACACTATATGAACCTGTACTATAGTGTCAGCTTGCATGTGGTCAATACAGGTCTTGCTCAGTTTAACACAGTAAGTCAATAACTGGTCTACATAGCAGGTCATCTTTTCATTCTTTATTCCCTCTACATATATAAAGATATTTAGATAAATAACAGGTTCGAAACAATGTACATATAAATCTCTATTCATGCGTTGTACATGTACCCTCCTTACAAAGGGGCAGGATAAAACAGGAGTCAAGGCAGCTATAAGTACATGTACATTTCTATAGGTATATATGCAAATCATATGCACATAAATATGCATATGTATACTTACCCACTATGGTTTCTATAGATGATGTCAAAGTATCGCACTTCACTGGTAAAACACAACAACCGTATTCCGTAATAACTTGATTAATTCCTATTAATAATAATAGTTATTAATAGTTATTAACAGGTTATATAGTCGCCAGCACTAAACCTTCCAGTGCGTGGATCAGTGTGTCTCGCATGGTCTCTGGATGAACAGTCATTGGTAGGCTTTGCAAAGACTGTCTAGTTCGTGAAACTGTATTGAGGTAACACAATATTGTAATCCACATCATGTCATGTCAGTCTTGTTCGTGCAGACAGACACAAGCAATAGTTCTATACTTACTGCATTGTATGAAGCAAATATGTCTTTGTAATTCTTCGTTGAGCCCATTGTTATTTTCTCCACCAGAGAGCGGAGAGGAGTCTGTAGAAAACAAACCAACAGCTTAATTATAACTTAACAACCTCCTTTCTTCACTGGTATTATTGTGGTTTAACCCTTTCTTCACTCACCGGTATCACTGGTGTCTGCAGCTGTTCCAGGTGCTGGTGGTGGTGGTGCTGTGTTCATGTACTCTATCACTGGTTCCTGTTTCAGCTGCAACAATTCCTTGGAAAGACTGTCAGCCTGTTTTAAGAAATATCATGAATTCACAAAAACGCAATGAAAAAATCCATAGATACCATTATTGCATACCTTTTTCTTCCAGTCCAAGTGAGCTCCTGAGGCCAGCAACGAAAGCCTTTCGATATATTTCCTCAGGCTAATGTCACTGGGTTTCTGTCTGATGATAACTATAGCCTATATTGACATATAGATAAAATCAAGCATACCGAGTTATAACGTGATTAATTGTTACCAGAGCAACTTTCATAACCTTTACATGATGAGCATTGAATACCATATTTCCATTAGTATTCATTGCTGTTGGCTGGATAATTAAAAAATAAATTATTTTAAATGAAATTGTGGGCGTCACCCTCACACGCAAACTAAGCCCCTCCCACCTGCCATTAATATTGGTCAAATCAGCCATCACCGTCTAGTGGTAAGGCTTGGAAACTCGCTTGGAAATAAAAGTCGGATTCGCTGTGTTAGGAGGCAAAGCCGGAAGTCACATCTACTTATCCCTGCAGTTTATTTGGTAGACCTTGTACAGCAACAAACTGTCGGGTAAGGTAAGTGGTCGAATTCCTCAACACACCTCATGATACAGGCCTGGTGCATGTAATATTGACTCTATATTAAATGCCTTGTGAAGTCTGATGTTTATGCTATCATGAATTCAGTGCTCATCTGCGTCTATTAACCTTTAGCATTGGATAATTAAGTATGACTTGTAGTAGCAAACTCAGTACTTTCCATGATTAGGCTAAGCAAACCAAGAAGCTAGAACCTGTTGGCAAGCCTGTTGGTTGCCAGGTTGGGCTTTGTGGCTTGTAGCATGATTAAGGTCAGGCTATTTAGAGAGTATGTATATTCAAGCTAGTGAAGCCATTGGTTAATGATAAGGTGAATATGCATATTACATACAGCTCTCAGGTGTGTAGATAGCAGCCATGCATAAATGAGTCTAATCTGTTCTCAATTGCTGAGAGAAGACATTTTTTTCCACTGACACATTCTTTTTCATTGTTAGCCGGTGGATTTTCATTCCAATTGCTTGTATAAACTGTGCCAGTGTGTTCACCGATATGTAATTATATTTTATGTACACATGTTTATTGTACTGTGGTATCACAGCATATGTTGATCTCTATATATGTATACAATACACATGTATAATACACACTATACACTACATACATAATATACTATAATGTATTATGCCATGTTTGATCTAATATGTATTTTTGTAGTATTAATAGTTTTATATACCTCAGAAGTATACATGTATTTGTAGAGGAAAGCAGTTGTTTTTTCCTCTCTCTTCTGCCCCTCCCTCCCCCTCTGTTCAGTAAGCGTCCAATTGCATTTTTCATTTGCCCTTATCTTGAGTATAATGCTTAATACACCTACATATATAATTATACAGCCGGGTTCACAATGTAGTGGTTACATTCTGCTACAACCGGAAGTCAATATAAATGAGTGCGTAGATGCAAAAATTAGAACTTAAGTTCTATTTTCTTGCATCTGTATCTGCGTTCATACATGTACTTGTTACATTGACTTCCAGTCATATAATGCAGCCATTGTGAACCCTGTGTATAGTAATGTATTTGTTTGCCTGTTTAGGTGTTTATGTGCCATTTAGTACGATTATTTTTGCTTGTTTTAAACCAAATCAAGCCATAAATGTTGATGTTCGATTATCACGTAGTATGTTTGTTATTCATTGTTCTTTACTTGTTCCGTGATTGCACATTTTGTATAACATTGTGTCGCACCTTTGGATTCAGATTCAAGATGGCCGAAGTTGAAACGTATGAGGGAGAGGGAGAGAACGTAATATTCAGTGAAGACCTGTTCGAGAAACTCCAGTCATCCTTACAAAAACTAGTTCGAACCTATCAAGTAAGTACATGTAATTTGAGTAAGCCAATATGGCTGCTTATGACAGCATAGTAGACTAATTACAACAGCTTAGTAGACTGGTTACCGGCAGCTTGTTTTAAATTATTCCATTCAAGTTTTATGAATTAATTTCGTCGATTCATTATTAATTTAATTTCACATTTCATTCGCTGCTCATACATGTTACATGTACATGTGTATTGTGTATTTAATATCGATTGATGTACTGTATATACCAAAAGTGTTCAGTTGTGCTTTCATTAATTCCATTGATAATTCATCTCCATTAACAACATTTCATCCATTCACTTATTCAATTGCGTTTCGTCCACAGATCGATGAGAACCATCTGCAGAACCTTCTACACGTCATTAGTCAACTCTGGGAACAGCTGGATGAGAGCAGTTCCAAGTTGGAGAAACTTGATGAACAACAAAAGGACATGGAGAAAGTCTGGAATGAAGAAAAAGAAAAGAGAAGACAAGCAGAAAAGGTAGTTTTACGGGAGAGAGGCAGAGAGAGAGAGAGAGAGAGAGGCGAATAGAGGAATGGGAAGGAAGGAATGGAAAAGTGGGTGTGGTTAACAAGGGGTGTTGGTAGTTTAAAAGAATATGTTGTGTTTAAGTATTAAGTGTAAGATAAGGAAATAGCTTAAACACGAATAACTCAACATTAATTTTCATTAATCTTTAATTGACAGAAACGAACGGAGTTGGAGAACCGATTTGACGAAGAGCGTTACCAGTGGCATGCAGAGAGACAGGAACTCCAGAGGGATCGAGTAGGGCTAGTCACTCGAATCAAACACCTCGAGGAAAGACGTGAGTGTGACCTTTCATGAATGTGACCTTAATAATTAATGAAGTAGTTCCAAAGGACTTGACTTATGTTTTTATAATAGTAATTACTATAATTATAATACCATATACAGCTGGCTGGAGTGGTGTTCAATAGTTTATACCTTATGTTCCTTGACCCATTGACTTGCCTGGTTGTATATCTCATTTGTTTCCATAGATAAGGAGCTAGTTAATGATTACGAAGCCCAGAGTGAGAAATTCGAGCAGGACCAAAAACTCAGGAACGATGTAAGCCACTCATAGTTATACGCATACCTTCAATATTCATTCCTCCCCCCCCCCCCTCCCCCCTCCCTCCCCCTCCATTGTTATAGCTGGTGGAACAGTACAAGAAGCAATATGAAATCGCCAAAACATCAACTCTCAAGTATGTTAAACTGTTTTTTTCCCCTCATAAGTTGGGTGTATTTAATGACCTTATTGGGTATTACGTATGTTATTAGGCGTAAGAAGGGCAAGAAACAAACTCTCGATTACAGCGGAGGGGAGGAGCCTTTCACTAAGCGTCCTAATTCAGTTAGCCCTGTTAGTACCAAACCTAGTATGGGAGAGGTTCCAGAGACCAGCAGCGTGTTACCATTGGCTAGTGAATCAGGTACTGTAGTATTTATGCACATGCACACACATGTAGCAACTATGGCTTATGTGATCAGTAACTAACTTAGAACAGTTAATTTCTCACTAT
Organism: Chalinula nematifera; assembly: GCA_036873525.1. NCBI lineage: Eukaryota > Metazoa > Porifera > Demospongiae > Haplosclerida > Chalinidae > Chalinula > Chalinula nematifera. The sequence goes on along the minus strand of JAYJLX010051323.1, from coordinate 26,839 downwards.
CTTTCTTTGCCTTGCGCTGAAATTTAAGTTCAGTTTTACCAATTCACCATTAGAGCATCCTGAAACCATGCAATCACAATCGTCATCATCGATGGAGTCTGCCCCTGGTCGTAATAGAAGACAATTACCTAAAAACATGATCTCCTTGAAAACAGAACTGAAACATCCCAAGGGTAGGTACATCTTGCATGTACATTAATTAATTAATTCATTAACCATTAATTATTTCTTAATTGTTTTTGTGTAGGACAAAAACAATCTGTAGATGAGGTAAGAAACATCAATACATAACAACACTAGTACTAGCGTAGATAGTTGGAACATGTCCTCATTAATATTCATTGATAATAATTACATAATAAGTAGAATATGACACATGGGTAATAAAAGTTATATTAATTGTTTTATAAATTTAATGAGCAAATAAATGTCATCTTAATTAGGCTATTATAGTCTCGTATAATTATTACTTGCCTTACAAATATTATTACTGCAGGGACCAGAGGACTTTATTTATCAAGAAGAGGAGGATAAGTACTACGAGATAGAAACCCAGGAAGAGCTGCTGACATCAGGCCCTGAGCTGCTGGTTGTCCCAACCGTGGCTGAAGTGGATATGCTGAAGAGAGAACAGGAGGAGAGTAAGCAAACTATAGTTGATTTGCAACGACGCTTGGAAGAACAAAGAGAAGATAGGGAAACTCTAGAGAGGTATATACATACAGGATTACAGAAATCTTTATTAATCTCTTTCTCTGTCTTAATCTCTCTCTCTCCCTCTCTCTCTTACAGAGACAATGCTCAGTTATGTGTGGATGTTGAACAGTACATGAGGGCTATTGCAGATTACCAGCATGAACTTGCACAGTTAGTTGTTGGATGCTGTACGTATGTAATACAATGTTTAAACCATATGCTGTATTAAATATGACATAACTCACATTGCTTTCAAGTTTCTCTTTTCTTTAATGTAGAATGAGGCAAGAAAGAGATGAAATATTGGAATCATATTTGGATCAGGTAACTAATGTACAGTATATATAATAGACCCAATCACTAGCAATGGCCTGTTGTATAATGTCTGAAGATACATTCAGTATTGTATGTGAGTTTGTATTTATATCTGGTTGTTCTTACCACAGCCTTTTGATGTGTACTGTGTCACTAAGAAGGAGCTTCACGAAGTCCTGAAAAAGCTCCATGCCACTCAGATTGAGATGCAAAAGCAAACTGAGGAGAAGCAATCGTTAGTTGCTATTAATTATGTGGGCGTGGTCTTTTGAGCCTTTGTTTCAGGTTAGAGAGCCAGTTGTTGGCAAAAAAGAAGAAGAAAAGTCCCTGGAAAAAGTAAAATGGCACCCATTAGTTGAAACTAAAGTTATTATAAATATAATTATTCACAGGTTTTCTAAGAAAGTACGGAATATGTTTCAATCGTCTCGTAATCAGAATAGCAGCAGTAAAAGTGAAGAGTATGATATACTAACAGACGAACCAACCATGAGGTCAGTCATCAGTCATTATGTTATACGGGCCCCCCGCCCATATCTGTCAATCAATATGTTATATGTCCTGCCCATATCTACTTGTATGTACATTTATCTACAAAGCTTCTATTGTACTATGATATGCATGTAGTAGCTGTTTCCATATTATAGAAATGTAACAAACGTAACAAAACATAATGTTAACCGTAACAGAAGTGAATACATGGGAAGAGTACGAATCGCAATGAATAGAAAAAATTTCAATTCATTACGTTGCGGTAACGATTCGTACTCTTCCCATGTATTCGCTTCTGTTACAGTTAACGTTACGTTTCGTTACGTTTGTAGTGTGAATCAGCCTTTACACTCTAGTGCAATAATACGTATCATGTATATTTCCTAATGTGGTATACATGTAGCTATCAGATCCCGCCCGAAGCCCCATTCACCCCTAAGAGTCCTGCCACAATCAAAGCAATGGATCAATATCGTGTCTCTCGTAATTGGTTGCTAAGCAATGAAGGCCCCGCCCCCACGACCCTCCCATCCTTATATTGTCAGGTGATGCTGAAGGAATATCATGTGACCGATGCTGTGAGCTTAGTTATTAATAGTTATTAGTAATAGTTAATTAATTATAAATTGTTAGATATCTTGTATGAGTTTAGCTAGAGTGTATCAAACGACTCAACCTCATAATAACTCCAGACGAACATCCTTCCTTCCACTAGCAGGTACGTTAATATCTATAGTTTAGACATAGTAGACTGTTTTTATAGTATTCATGTCATGTCTGTACTTACTATATTCTCTATAGCCAGAACAGCTAAAGGTAGATTGTGTGTTGAAGTGTGGGTTGGATCCAATGAAGGTCCCACGTCATTCATTGAAGTAATAGACGTCCTGTCAAAGGTAAAGCTAGTATACAATGCATTAATGTGGGTGTGGCTGTTACTAGTGGGTGTGGCTGGTGCTAGTAGGCATGGCTGTTCAAATTAATATTCCATCAATACTTGCTGTAAATATGGCCTTTGTTTTTTGTGTTTTATTTGCCCTTGATTCATAGAGGATAGTTGATCGTTTCTTGGTACGAGGAAATTCTGTAGTGTGCATGGAGTCTGTACCAGGTGACCCTCTCGGCCAACAACGCAAGACCACATCCTCTACCAGTTCAAGGAAGGACTCTGACAGCAGGACGAATGGCGCCAAGCAACAGCTATTTGAGGACTCTCTTGATTTGTTTGCTAAAGATGACGAAGCCTTAGAGAAAGAAAAGACCATTAAGGAACGCACCAGGAAAGATAGCGGGAGGAGTGAATCCGAATTACGACATTACTACAAAAACCGATTCAGGAAATCTGCTGATCTGGGGAAACAAACATCTGTGGATGTCCTCATGGGAACTGAAAGTGAAAAGAGTGCTATTACTCAATCAGACAAGACTCCAGATTTAAAGCAAATAAGCTCCTCCTCCTTCAAGTCGACCTCTCCCTCTGGTAGCAGTGGATCTCTGCGAGGGGAGTCAAGGATATCTTCAAACTCCAGCTCTCCTAGTATTAGCCGTGTATCTAGAGGACCCAAAGCGAGCAACACCCCACCGTCGGTGAGATCCTCTGTCCCTGTTAACAGCCTGGCCGCTGAGCTACTCAGAGAGGATCCTAACAATCCTGCAGTCCTGGGACCAGGTAATGGGTCGCCATTGGTAACAGCCAATCAAAGACAGCAAATGTTTCATACTCATAGCGGTGGGGGTAGTTTAGACGACCAGGGATCTATGGAGGTTTTCACAGACGATGAGGCAGACGGGGAACCTAACCAAACCAGTACTCCATTGAAAACTAATGCTTTAGAGGATCGATGCTTTATGTGGGTAGCAACTGATTCCAATTTGTAAGTCCTCATTAAGTACAGGTAGCTGTATTTCTGTATTTCGTAATTATTATAATTTTCCACACTATCATGTATTCTACTAAATTTAAGATCAAGGATTTTTTTTAGTTGTATTGTGGTCGAATTTGCATGCAAACTATTTCATTGAAATTAATATTCATTATTTATAATAATAATAATCATGCAATGTACATGTGTATTACATTTTGTAAGATAAAGTTTCTTCTTTTTAGCATATATTTATATGATGCCGTTAACATTGCTCATCATCCTCTCAAGAAACTCACCTTGCCTTCTCGCCCCTCCTGCATCAGGTAGTTACTATGAAGTGTTTCGTTTCATAGCAGCAAATTATTGATACCTTTCTTTGTTCATTTAGGTATATATCTCGTAAAGTGTGCGTGGGATTGTCTGACTCTAGAATGATCATATACCATCAGGAGACAAGTAAGGGGATCAGGGGAAGGGATGGAGGGAAGGGAATGGGAGGGGAAGAGCTTTGGGTTGGTAAACAGGAAAGGGAGTTAATGAATATTACAAAAGAGGGGGACTCAGGATTTGGGAGAAGGGGAGTGGGGAAACATAGTATGTGAGCAAGTGTACATAATGTATACTGTACTGTGTTGAGTTGGTGTGTTGGGTTTGGGGTGGGTGTGAATGTATTCACAGTCCATTCCCTATTTTAGGCTTTGGGGTTTTCATTATGTCTTGATATGGGTAGAAATGTTTTTATTTTGGTTGATTAATAAAGAAGCTGGGTTTTTTTTTTCTCTTTGAACACAGTGTTCCGTTTTTTTTTTTTTTCTTATTTGATTTTTTTTCCGATTCTCTCCAACCTGTTTGACAGGTTCCCTGTGTTGTTTTAAGGTGTGAACAATTGTTAAATTCCAGGAACAGACTATAATACTATATTTGTTGTGGTTTATATGGTCATTCCCTCATTATCGCTGGCCAATTAGCCTATATTTAATGAGATTAAAGCTCGTCCTTGAAGACTAATCCGGGAACTACCCTGTCTCTTACATTAAATTCAATTATTGCTAATTAATTTTTTGCTATTAATTAATCAATTATTTTTATTTTAATTAATCTGTACAGTTGTCTCTGGTGGTAAGGACTGCATATGGGACATACAGTACCCTTCATTTATTGACCTGCCAAAGCTGATACCTGAAAACCCGTTACCAGTTCGTGACATTAGACTCATCAGGGGTAAAATATGGGTTACTACAGGTTCATTTTTAACCCTTCTCGACCAAGATACATTGATAAGCCAGGTCGGTTACTTAATAGACCTCTCACATATTTCTACGGACATGTTTTAAAATTATATTTATTTCTTAGATAATTCCAGTTTAAAATTATGTTAATCTTTGTGGCGTGATGGGAAATGTGTGTAATATTGTTTTATTATGAAGCCTCACCACCGTCAAATGAAAGAATCATTTGTCAAGTGGTTTGTGGGTCGGTGACCCTATTAACCCCTGTCAAAACTATGAGAAACAATGATAGTAGTGTTTATTTTTGTTTCATTTTAAATCATTTGTATGATTTTGCAAGTGCATATGGTCTTTGGTTCTTTTTGCCCCACCGATATTCCTTAATATTCCTTATCAATTCATTGCATTATCAATCAAATAAGCCGTTTCTCAGTCCTAACATTAAATATCCAGCCTTCATTTATCAATTTTTATACCTATGTGTAACACCAGTATAGCCTCTAACCTACACCTTTCTATCTATACCACCTATAGGGCTCCAAATTCTTAGATGGCATGCAGTCTCAGCCCAACAAACTCCTCCCACTTGATGACGTTGTCCTGACTTCAACCGTGAAGGGCTGCAACATATTCCTCCTGGATCCAGTCAGAGCTGAAGTTTTGAAGCGCATCAACATATCACCTGCTAGCCTGATTCTAGGTATTTGTGTTTCACTAATAGTTCCAGTGCAAAACTGCCCATATTGGGTTCCTCTGAAATCGACTCCATGATATGTAAACCTATTGAAATTCCATGTACTATAGGAGTAATGTGTACCTAGCCCACAACGTTTAGCCTGTTAATTCCACTGAAATCCCATTAGAGCTTGAGGAATACACTGTGCATCAGGGTGCATGCTACATACATACACTGTAACAGAGGAAGTAATCAGTTATTCCTATTGTCTAGGTATGTTTTTTTTTATCGTGTCAATGTTTTTTTTTTTCAGATAATTTGCTTCAATTGACTTCAGTCAATGTCACGAACATGATCAATGATGAATCGAACGTATACATTTCCACCTCGACAGGAAAAATATTCGCCCTGCCTTGCAGCTCGTTTTCGATAAAGGGAGACGACGTAAACCAGTTTGTCAAACAGGCTTCGATGCCAGACCCTAATGATATGTCGAGTGCAAGTTATCCTCCGTCTGGCCCGACCCTGGACAACCCCTTGTTCAGGTGTACTGCGTCGTCTCTACTTACCCACAGGGAAGGCTCAGTGAGGGGTCTCGTGCACATCCCATTGCCAGAAGATGCTAAGGTTTCCATGAAATCCAACAGTAATATTAACCTATCCTCGCGGTCTCTTGGGATGTTTAGTGCATCTAGTTTGCCTAGTCTAATCTCTGATTCACCGCCCATGTCACGAAGCATTATAGGAGGGGGTGGCAACAGCGGATTGTCCCATCCGACTTACAAGTCCTTACTTGTATCTTGTGGGAAAGGGTATAACGATTATTTGTCAGACGCTAACATGTTTGAAGGCAGTACTGCTCTTAGAGAAAAGAATGAGGCTTTCCAAGTTATGGTTTGGGGCTACGAACAATCAGAAGAAATGGAGAACAGTGGAAACCAATCAACCGATGATGATAGAACTTTTTAAATTATCGCTTTACAACAAATAATTTAGTTTTTTTTTTGGCTGTTGAAGAATGCTATATTTTTATACATAACAATCTTTTATAAACTCGTGTGTGATATTGTTTTTTTGAATACAATTTTTTTTTATTCATGAACACTTATACTCTGCATGTATAACCGTAAAACATTGCCCACTTATTAATGATCTCTAGCTTTGATTGAAGTTTGATATTCAGTTCGCACCAGCCCAGTTTGCTATATGCTGTGTACATATACTTGCACCCAAAGCATGATTGACATGTGATGATAATTATGCTTATATAAAGCGTAAAATGTATGAAAATGCTTTAATTCTTTAGAAGAAATAAAACTATAAAGTCATTTCTTTAAAAAGCGTGAATCATCGAATGAGGGATTATTGGTGCCCGTTATAATGACCGAGGTCTTCCTGGATACGAGTCCAGCAGGAGGTGGTATGCAACTCTCGTCGGCAGCACCTTCCTGCTCACCCCGCCTATCGACTTGTATTATTTGACGATCGATTCGCTGTGTAGCACCAGCAGGCATTGGTACCGGTACGGACATGAGTGGTCTTTTACTCCTCTCTAATCGATTCGATTCAATCTTATGAGATTCTCTATGAGCTATTTTCCTGATTCTATGATGTTCCTGTTCAGTCCGAGGCAGCCTGAGTTCGTAGCTACCAGTAGCTTCTCCTATGGATTGAATGGGTGGGGTCGGTGACGTGGAATACACGAACTCTGTTGGTCTAGGAAGGCTAGCGATGGGGAACCCAGTCGACGAGGACAACTGCAGAAACGTGGTTGGTGGTACGGAAGGATAATAAATAGGTATAGAGGCATTGGGTATTGGAACGAATGGGAATAGAGAGGAAGGTGAACAAATTGTGGGAGAGAAATGAGGGGGACATCTTGTAGGGGTTGGGATAGCCGCAGCTGGGGAGAATGGGTATGCGATATATTGGGGGGTTGGGGGCGGTGAATGTAATTGAGGAGGGAGTGATAATTGACGAGGGAGGGGCATTTGAAGGGGTGGGGACAGTTGGGGAACCGGCGGGGGGTTATAAGTGGGTGATGAAGGTAATTCGGTGCAGGATATTAATGGGGGTGGAGGGGGGAGGGGAGGGGGGAGTGGTGAGGGTGACAGGGGTGGGGGAGAGTTCGGTCTTATAGCTGCTGATCGCCCCTGAGACCATGGTGATACATGTTGCCAAGAAATGCCACCAGGGGCACCAGCTAAATGAAAAAGAAAAACAAAGGGTCAAAAAAACGTGCTACCTCCCCCCCCCCCCCCCCCCACACACACCGAGTGTACAACAATAATAAAGCACTAAGCATTCACTCTTGATGTTGCGCAATATAGTACCTGTGGGTTGGTGTGGCGGGGAGTGGAGTGTAGACACACCAACAGTAGCACCTGCATACGGTGGCTTCACCTTGGGACTCCCCATCACTGGAGCTGTCTGAGTAGGCTGGTGTTGTTTTAACTCATCACTGTGAAAGTAGGAAATGCAAATTGTAACTCCTTATATGGAAGTACCAATGCTAGTGTAGTAAGTAGTGTGACATACAATAGAGGTAATCCACTGTAATATTGTGAGCAATTATTCATTATTGTAATGGCTATGGAGACTGTTTGTTGGCTACTAGTGTAGCATCTCATCAATATTAATTAATTACAGCCTATCAATATTAATTAATTATAATTATACAACAATGGCTTACATTGTTTTTTCAAGCAGGTACTTCAACACTACGTTTTTCTTCTTGAGTTCCTCCAGCACCTCTGCTTTCTCACTTTCCTCTTGCTTCAAGTCCTATGTCGACAACAAACAAACAAACAAACAATTTTACCGCATGAAATGTGGAGGGATTCCGGTTTAATCCGGTTTACATACACACAATGTTCAGTTGTGGCTCTGCATAGCATGTTGTCACACACTGTAACATATGGTCCATACACAACCACCTAGCTAACTGCCACTTTTTAATTATTGTAGTGCCAAATGGAGGGGGGACAAATGCTTTCAAAAAGGAAGTGATTAGCTTAAATATTTTGTTCTTTGATTATGGTTATAGAGATAATCATGCCTGTTTTTTCTTTGAAAAAATGTTTATAAAGCTTCTATACCAAGGCACAAAGAATTTATAAAGGGTTATAATATATACTACTATATCAGTACAACTGCACCCATTCATTGTAGCCTAAAGTTGGCTTGAGTATCGATAGCTGCAAATAATTTCCCCCGTTTTTACTATATAGTCTAACTCAGGGCTATATTTTGAAATTAACGAACAAAAGAAGCACACATGATTCTAATGGTAAGAAGCAAGACTATACATTTTGCCCGGAAGAGTAGTTATACAAAGTGGCACTAGAATTCAACACTAATTAGTGTGGGCAAACTTAGAACAGCATGGTTGGCAGGCAAAAAGGGTAACGCTCCTACCCAAATATTTATTATGTACACTAATTATTCACACAATGAATCTGTAATTTGAGCATGCATATTTTAGAGTAAACCTGTATTTCGTCATAAGCTGCTGTCAAGACGGTGTTCACTGCTGGCTTTCTGGTCTTCCTGGTCAACTGGTCTCTTAACATGTACACTGCTGATTTCATACTCTTTCGTCTTTATAAATAACACAATATCAGTAAAGGTGTATAGGGTGTACAACGCTCACACACACACATTGTTTGATCAATAGTATATACAACAATGGGAACACAAATTAATGCAATATATGCAATGCCAAAGGGAGCTATGGATCGGGAATAAGCATGTTCAGTTATGCTTACATGCCAGCATGCATGCAGACATATATAGCCCAAACACAATAATATAAAGGGGGGGAATTTTAGCCATGTCTTTGAACTGTCTGTAGAGTGTAGTGACTGATACTATAGCAAACAACATTACATACTATGGTTTTCAATTAATAAAATCAACAATACTTGTTATTTTACTTTAAAATTGCAATACAGCTCCTATTGAATGTGAAATGTACATTGCATAATGGGTCAGGGTGGCTGCTATGGCTGGATAAATGGCTAATTAACCATCATAGTCACACGCTAAATAGCACGGTTGCACAAATTATGAAACCACTTTGTATAAACCGATACTCCCCAGCAAGCTTTATTTTGAAGCCAAAAACTGAGCAAAGTCCCGTTCTAATTCCCAAGCTCATGAACCCCCCTTTCTTAGAGAATGACGTACATTACCTCTAAATGAGGTTTTCGCTACCAACCTCTTCCTTTCATTTTCATTGTGTTGATTGCTTGATTGCTTCTTTGAATCGGTCCCCATTTGCTCGTCCCGCTCCGAAAACCCCCTCTTCCTCTTTCGTGTGGTCCCAGCATCGTAGCTGGCAAACTGCTCGTCTTCTTCGCTGGACGAAGTCATCAAGGGTTGGTCAACAACCTCACTATACTCCGCTTCTTCTTCGTGATCTGAGTCACCTCTAACAGGGCTCTCAACCTTGCCATCGCCGTTACCAGCATTAGCACTCATTCCAGCTATAGCGTCGTCTTCTACAGCACATAGATACACATAGCATAATGCAATTATTCATAGATAAGTGGAGAGGTTAAAGCGTAAAATGCTACCTCAATAATCCTCGCTTTCATATAACATACATCCAAGAGGTAAAGCAACCATCCTATGTATATGTATACACATACACGGTCGGTCGGAGTCAGGCAGTCTAGTTACTGGTCAATGCATATAATTGTACTGTGATATATATATTAGTCTATACGTCCAGGTTCGATTATTCATTTTTATGCAGTATACCTTTATAATGTTGGTGATGGTATAATCATTAGCCACAGACTCACTTGTATTGTCACTTCTCCCTCCTTTGGTTAAGCCAGCTGCCTCCAGGAGCAAATCCATAGGCTACTTGACTGAGGAATGGGCCCCGGTGACTGCTGTATTTGTGATTCGTGAGTTAACAAGAGAAAACACCGAGTATATGAATGTTAAATAAAGGGATGGGGGCGGTTTGATTGACATGCACACGTATTCACGCGAGTAGCTGGCGTTTATTGTTGCATTATGTACATGAAGCTTGGGGGAGTGGCTGGAAAGCCAGCTGCTTGCGCATGGTAAAAGCACGCTGTATAGTGCGTGTACGGAAATATACCGCGAACTCCTTAGCTACCCGCCTGCACTTGTGTATTCCTGGAATCTGAAGAGCAAACATGGTTATCATGGAAGCTGTGAATACGTTTTCCAGGAATGCGTCGTTTTAGTGCTCATGAATAATTGCTTTCTCTTGTTTCCGAACCTTATTCATGGCTGCAGGCTGGTATAATTTACCAGGGAAAAAGGCTGTGTGTAACTGATCACTCACTGCTTGAACTTACAAATGATGGGTGAGTCACTAATTCATGCAGGGGACATGCAGCAAGCCTACAGCCTAGCTATGCTGCATAACTGTGTTACAATTAGTAGAAAAACTAGAGTCTGTGTTGTATTGCTTGAGTCTGTTCTAATGTAACTCATTTGGGTTTGCTGCATGCATGAGTGATATAGTACTATGAGCTAACACATGCACATAATTACTATCAGACTCTTCTATATTACATATGCAACCACAACCGTTGGTGTTAGTTCTTATAGTAAGTTGCTTAGCAACTCAATTTTGTAGCGTTGATAGAGTTGGTCTCTATCTATGCTCTATATTGTTTTTTTTATTACATCAGTGACCTTTGGTACATATTAAATCAAATTTTAACTACATACGTCACAACCCTTAATCTCTTCCTCCCTCTCTCAGCTTATGTTATGTACACATGCACAAATACATTGTCAACTATACATGTACATTTACATATACGTAACATGTGTACAAAGCCAAGTACAGTGGAACCTCTGTAAGCAGGACACTCTGAAATAAGGACACCTCTGTATTGAGGACACCTCTGTAATGAGGACACTGTCTGTATTCCTAACAATACTTTTTTCCATACTAAACTACCTCTGAAATGAGGACACCTCTATTATAATCATGACACTTTTTGTTGGCACAATGGTGTCCGCAGTAGAGAGGTTCCACTGTACCGGTATACAATTATACCTTAATTTCATGGCAACAAGATATAATGATTTATCCATGAATTCTAATTACGATTGTTTCATTGTATTACAACAATATTATAGGTAAATTCGTAAAAAAAGAGGAACCTATTTAAAAATCAAAGACGTCTACATTTAGCTAATCACTGCTCTGTAATACAATTACGAGGTCACGCAGACACATACTGCGTGGGAATACTAACTAGTAATGATCAACATATAAATGAGAAATAATAATAGAGTTACTTCAATTGATTCATTCGGTTTTAATCTTTATCCTGATTTATATTTCTAATGACTAGAGTATATAGTGAGTGTGTGCAGAGAACCTAAGCATATGCCAGGGCCATGCATTTAGCATCAAAGCCATTTCAAGTATGCAGTTATAGCTAGGCTAGACATGGCGTAGTGTAATTTTTTTAATTTCCTTGAAATTAATCCATTGATCTTTCCTCATAATCAAATTAAGACCAGACTTGACAAGCAATGTAGCTCACACTTTGCATGAGGTTAGGGTATAGGAAACAGGAAGGAAATTCGCACCATATCATAATATAGCACATCATAGACATTAGAATCAGTACTCAATTAACTCTATCTACATGCAAAGAGTTGGTTGTAGATAATGAAAATAATAATAATATTATTATTGATAATAATTTAATAATAGTATAATATCTCCTGGGAAATCGATGAGTTAAAAATATCAGTTAAAAAGAAAACACCATGGATGATTAAAAAAACGAAGTTGGCTTTATTCAACTCATTCTGTTTCATCGAATCCCTGGGTCTCGGTGATTAGAGCTCTTTCCAATATAACACGTCCCTCCTGGAATAAAATACTAATCTCATAAACTAGGCCAAGCACAATGCATTTTGTTAAAATAAAGGTTTTGTTCAAATAAAATAAAAAAATATTCAAGTCATACTGGTTTTTGCTTATTTCCATTGTTTGTTGACTACAGTGACATTGTTTGCCAACTATCTAAAACAATAACTTCAAAAACCATATTGAAAGTAATTATGGATTCATGTTTATATAAGCCAGCCCCTTTTAGTCTTCATGTCACCTGTGCCAGGTGAGGAAACGTTTACTTGAACGTAAAGGTTGTCATGGCAACCATCAAAGAACAGTACTAGTAGCTGTTCCAGATGTATTATAATAATAATGCAACACACTTGTACAAATATACAGTAGGTACGCTAATTTGATTATTATCAGTATAGACTGCAAGATAAACATCTTGTCGATAGTTGTTGGGGTGTCAGAGTGTTGTAAGGGGGACATGAGCATTCCACAATTAATTAAGATTAGTATAATGGGTGGTCAAGCAGCCATCCATTCACACAATGCACCCAGTCATTAATAGTACAATACACAGTATACACTGACTCACTTTATATCTTTGTGATTCCTCAGTCGCGTATTCCTACATAATGAGTGAAGTACTGATTTACAACTGGGCAATCGAGCGAGGTTTAGTGTGCGTAGTAAAGTAGAGGAAATGTTCGTGTATATACCTTCGTCACTAGCGTATGCAGTGCATTAATTAAACAATATTCCTATATCGAAGTAACATTAATGCTTATATTAGGTGAACATGGCTTTAATGAAATGATAAGATACTGTCAAATTCACCCTTCACCCTCCCTCCTTCCCCCCCCCCCCCCCATCTCTCTTCTTCCATAATCTCTCTTACTCTTTAAGAGATCATCCTATGTACAACTTACGTATATCCATCCCAGCCTTGCGCCACAATATTTACAAGAGACATCACGGACTACGTGTTCGCCTGTTAACTGGAGAAAAGGGTAAAGAGAAGGGAGGGAGGAGGGGGTAAGAATAAAAAGATAATAAGTAGTACAAGTCCATAACAGTAGGCATTCTATTACCATAATTCTGGTCTCAGAGGTGCTGAAAGTTAAATTGACACTGAAAAGCAAAATAAAAACCGATATTATAAATTAATTATATATGACAAATTATAACCATGGTAAATGATATTCACGAGGAGGGAGGGAGGGGTTACTTACTATGACTAGAGAGGTCACTCGACCTACATTATAAGGTTTTGACATTATAAGGTTTTGTCAAATAATCACAAGAAGGGTAAGGTGTGTACATATGTGAATCGCAATGAATAGGCCTCATACAATTGAGTCATGTGACTGACACATGTTCACAGTTGTACAGATAATGCATGCATTATTGTAGTTATACATTGAAAGGAAGTCATGAATATTCATGAGTGTGTATGTTATGAATAATTTGTTGAGTTGGTATAAATGTTTGGACCACTCCCATTTGTTTGTTTAGTATGGCCAATGAATATAATTAGCTTAACATTAGATCTTAAGATAAGTGAGTCAGTTCATAAGTAATGGGAGAATGGGAGGAGATATAGTTTCGCATATAGCCAGACTGCACCACTGCGGTATGGATTGTTATTCACTCATTCAACTCTCAACTGTATTTCTACCTTCCGGTTAAACTCAAGTGGTAGGGAAGCTTTAAAGTGGTTCTTAAGTGCTTGGGTTGGTCACAAGTGTATAATGAAAATATATTTCCTGCCTGAACCTTTGAGGATTAGCCTTGAGGGGTCTGGCTATGTGAGGCTTAAGGAGAGGGTGGAATATATTTGTGAAATATCTTTTGTTACGTTAACAAAGCTCTCAATCTTTTTTATAAGAACTGTCGTTGTTTACTTACACTTTGTTAAAGAGGAATGCTCGCCCGGTAGCACCTGTGAAACGCTGGGGAAATAAAAGTTATCAAACAGTAATAAAACAAGTCTTGACCCCACTCATGCTTCAACACTTACTGTTGATACTAGTTCACTTCTGTTGGTCAAAGGAGAGTCACAGTTAGCACAACAGTACACTCTCAGCCCACCAGGATGGTCAAGGAATATCCTTCCCATTCTATATGACTGTATACTAAAGTAATTTACAAGTAATGGCGTACTATATTAACAAAACATCATACTTTTCTTCACCAATGGTCTCTCTTTGTTTACTTACGTCAGCACCAAGATTTTATTAAAAGGGGCGTGTCAAACAGGACACGCCCTGTTTTAATTAAAACCCACGTGGAATCGTGAAAATGGCGAAATGGAAGGTTTTGCTACCAAAGACGAGTTTCCCTTTGCGAATTGATCCAGTGAAGCACGAGCCTGCAATACAGAAAGCAAGACAGTTCGACAAGCTATACCAGTGGCAGAATGAAAATCGCCCCCCTGATAAAGTATTCACCCTTCACGATGGTCCCCCTTATGCTAATGGTGATCCTCACATGGGACACGTACTGAACAAGGTCCTAAAGGATGTCATCAATCGTTATAAGCTGATGAAGGGGTTCAGAGTCCACTATACACCGGGTTGGGACTGTCACGGCCTACCTATTGAGATGAAGGCCTGCCACAGTATGCCTTCCGATTGCCAAGCAACAGAAATTCGGGAGCAAGCCAAAGCATTTGCAAAGAAAGCGATCAATTTTCAAAAGAAATCTTTCATTCGTTGGGGCTTGTTAGGTGACTGGGACGCTCCTTATCTCACCATGAGCAAGGAATACGAGTCAAACCAGTTAGATGTGTTTTATCGCATGTACAAACAGGGCTGTATATATCGTGGTTATAAGCCTGTGTATTGGTCCCCTTCCTCTCATACTGCTCTAGCAGAAGCTGAACTAGAGTATCAGGACCATACCAGCTCATCTGTCTATATCCTGTTCAAATCCCACGTCCCTGGTCTGTCTTCGTTTGGTGATGTTTATTCAATTGTGTGGACCACGACTCCTTGGACACTCCCGGCTAACAAGGCAATATGTTACCATCCTAGCCACACCTATGCCCTTATTAGGCAAGTGAGTAGTTCGAAGATGATCATTGTTGGTGCAGAGAGGTTGAGTCCTCTATCTTCAATACTTGGAGAATTTGAACTCATTCGACAGTTTCCAGGTACTTTACTCACTGAATCAGTTTATTCTGATTTGTTTGATTACAGCACACTTCGGCCTTTTATACCGGCGGATCATGTGACCTCCTGTGATGGAACAGGACTGGTTCATACGGCACCTGCACATGGGTTTGAGGATTATGGAATAGGAACGAAGCATGGGTTGGATCTGGCATGCCAAGTTGATGCTAATGGTAAATACAGTACCGAATCTGAATTATCGGGAATGGATGTTTTAGGAACTGGGAACGAGGCTATTATAGAGAGGCTAAGATCTAATGGTATCCTATTACATGAGGAACAGCATCGGCATCGTTATCCTTACGATTGGCGATCAAAGAAACCGGTTATTATCCGCTCAACAAAGCAGTGGTTTGCCAGCGTCAAGTCATTGAAGGATGGTGCAATACGGGCATTAAATGGAATCAGTAGTCACCCTGAAAAAGCAACAGAGCGGTTGATAAAAATGGTGGAAGAAAGGGAGGAATGGTGTATATCGAGGCAGCGAGTATGGGGTGTGCCTATACCGGTATTCTATCCTCATGAAGGGAGCGAGATCCATCAAGAGGAGTACCTGATGAATGACGAAACCATTAACCATATTAGGAAGTTATTCCAAAAGCATGGATCTGACTGTTGGTGGTCGTTACCCATTAATGAGCTCCTCCCACCCTCGTTAAGTAACGTGGCTGATTCCTATATCAAAGGAGACGATACGATGGACGTTTGGTTCGATAGTGGTTCTTCGTGGGCGTCAGTCTTGCCAGGTGGGTCAGCCGATATGTATCTAGAGGGTAAGGATCAGTATAGGGGTTGGTTCCAATCCTCCCTGTTAACCAGCGTTGCCACTCAGGGCCGGAGCCCATACAAACAAATCGTCACCCACGGGTTTGTATTGGATAAGGGTGGGGCTAAGATGTCCAAATCGTTGGGTAATGTGATGACACCTGACGACATTATCAATAAAATGGGGTGTGGCGTGGACACTATGAGGTTGTGGGTGGTATCGGGTGACTTCACCTCTGACCTCAACATCAGTAAAGAAATCTTGGAGAACACGGGAGAATTCCTACAGAAGATAAGATTAACGATGCGTTTCCTGATCGGAAATTTATCTGCCTTCAATCCTGAATCGGATATTTTGCCGTACGAAGCTCTACCATCACTGGACAGATTTCTATTATACAAGCTCCATGAATACTACACATGTGCGGAGCGATCCTACGATGCCCTGGCTTTATCCAGACTCCATCACGATCTGGTAAACTACATACGTCGTGACCTGTCCGCGTTCTACCTGGACATTATCAAAGATCGTCTATATTGTGATGGGGCTGGTAGCCTCAGTCGACGTGCCACACTGACTGTTCTTCACTATACCTTGATCTACCTCTTGACCTCTCTGGGACCCATTCTGCCCCATCTAGTGGAAGAGGCTGCAATGCATTACCCTATTGAACAAGGTATAGTGTAATCAGATGGTAATCAGTAATAATAATACATGCTCAGTATGGTGTTGGAAATAATACACAGTATGTGCTTTATTGGTGGGGGCGCTAATATTAATTGTTTTATTGAGCACTGATTTCTAACGCAAATGCATCTGTAATACTAAAGCGAAATTGTAATTTCCTGAAAATAATTGGTTATCATTCCGTTTGCCAATTAATTTGTAAGGGTTTGTTTCCCCAACCCTGTATTATGAGTGAATCATGTCCAATTACACAACTATCCTTTATTCTAACACATACAGCGCGTGACTTATTGCTATCATGTTACACGCATGAGCCCTTGTGGTATGTGAATGTGTGTGTGCTTACAATGCATGTGTGTAATTTATCTACTCCTCGTGTTTGCTTATGGTGGTCTTCATTTGGGTGGGAGAGGAAAGGAATTCCTTATATTGGTTTAATTCAATTAGTCCCTTACTCTTTATACTATAATTACTACACTAACAATCCGATACGATACCCGACGCTGTGGTCTATTATACTACCTAATCTAACTTTAGATTGTATACTTTGATCATAATGCACATTTTATATACAGTTAATATATTGCGTTTATTATTATACTATCATACTTGTGTGCATAACAGTTCATTGTTTTCACAATTAGAGAGTGTGTATTGTGCTGGATGGTTGCCATGCCCTAAAGAATGGTGTGATCCAAGTCTTTCTAAGGATTTCGAAGCCTTGAAAACTATCAGGGAGTACTCCATGAAGCTCCTCGAGACAGCTAGATCAGCCAACCTCACGGCAACCCCACTGGAGTCGTGCGTTCATATACAGACTAATCAACAAGAGATCGTTGATTTAATTGATCGAAGTTTCTCAACCAACGAACATGATTACTCGTTAGCGGATTATCTGATCATATCTAATGCCCATTATGGCCACACCCCTATACCAGGGGATGTCATACTCAGGGAAACACAGGATGTTAATTATGGAGGTGTGGTTTATCCTATAACAATGGGTGTGGCTAAAGCTACCGGGTTCAAGTGTCCCAGGTGTTGGCGTCATGTGTCGAAAAAATCTGATACCCTGTGTAAACGCTGTGACTTAGTATTTTGTAGAAATTAATTCAAAATTTAAAAAAAAAAGTATTTTTTTTTTAATAATATTATACCTGGTGTAGTAAAATTTCACTTTGACTATCATACATACAATTAAATTAATTAAAAATCAATTAATTAAATCACATGACTGTCAGGTGATGTCTAGTAATCCACTGCCACAAGTAATTGCCAGTTGTAGTCTCTCTTTGAGCATTTCCTTGCTTGTATACTCAGGCAGTTTCAGTAAATTGAAGCTATAAAGAGAAACGAAGTTCATAATTATAAACTGCCACTAGGCCCGCCCTTTGTACCAGCCACACCCACATACCCCATGCAGCCCCTCTCACTAACCATGTACTAGCCATTGGAAGTCTATTGGGCTGATATTCAAGCTGAGATATGGTGAACTTTGTAATGCCGGAGGCTCCAACAAGATTAGCAAAACCACCTAAAGGAACTCGAGAACTATTGGAAATAGAGAGAAATATACACCAGTGTGTAATTATTGTCTTTTAGTTGGAGACTTCAAAAGTAAAACAATTTCACCTTCCTGTAGCGAACTGTAACAAAACAGCCAATTCTTTTCGATCATACTCCGAAACAACTTCCCAAAACCACTATAAATATCAGTTATAATAATAATAATAATCAATGTTAACCCATAAAGCCGAATTTACAATACAATGCTTGCATGCAAAACTTTTATGTCAACGCTGGAGTAGAAACTTAATTGTCTATTCCAACACGAAACCAGTGTTAAAAGGTTGAATTATACACATACAACATTAATTGAGCTAGCATGATTATTATAAATCCAGCTTCTCTGTAGAGCTAATCTAGTGAGTGGCACATTTTCTTTTACCTTGATCACAATATTGTCCTGAGAGTATCCCGTGTATTCTGTGTTCTTCTCCCAATCAGCAACATCAATATCAGGCAAACCAGACATCAGTAATTCCTATAGTATTCACATGACAGTCATGTGATAGTCATGTGATTATGTGTACCAGTTCATATTCATTGAATAATGATATCAAGTGATGGGGAATGATCTCGTGGAATCCATCAGTAAATGCTTTGATCTGCGGCCCAATGGCTTGAGTCATTCTCATTTCAGTGACCAGTTGTACATAGTCCGACTGCAAAAATAAAATAAAAAAAAAACAACTATAAATAACTAACTTGATTCATACAGGCTATGTTACAGCCAGAAGTTAATGTCAAACAGTATGTAACGTAAAAGTTGGATTTTGTTAACTTTTATGTTGCGTACTCTATTAAGAATGGATTTCCTGCAGTAACGTAGCTTATGTGAATTAGCTTTTAGTAACAAACTGGATTTACAGGCTTTACAGACAGATGAAAACATTCATGTAGTTATTATACCTTGTTTTCGTCTGTAACGGGAATCTGGGACCCGTTTGGTGTTAGCTCGATCATCTCAGTAGCACCAAATACATCCGTCTCCACAGAAAAGGTCAATCCTAGATCCAATTCATCAATGTTGTTGTCTAGTAACCACTACAAAATGGACAAACATTATTAACCCTTTAGGTGCTAACAACAACAAAAAAAATACCCTTATAACTTTCACTTAATTAAGAACAGTAAACAATAAACAGGAAAAATCAGTTTTAACACATATCTAAATACTCAAACCATGCAACTAAACCCAATCAAACCCGTTTGAAATACAGGTATATAGTTAAATAGATACCTGTAGATTGTTAGCGTATTCCGGATCAATCGATTCCACATCTCGATAACTGACAGGTATACCTGATCACATTGGACAATAAAACAAGGTAGTATAGATAAGTATAGCGGTCGGTCACATATAGTATATATAGTCTATGTATAGTGGTTTATATACCCACCCAGTATGTGTTTATAAAAGGAGCGGGTGAAATATACACTGAGCAGCTGTTGATGGTACAGGGCCAAAGACATAGTTCGACCAGCGAACTTGAAATAGCTGAGGTGGTCAGGGTTGACATCAGAGTGACTGTTGGGCTGAAACGTGGCACCTATGTAGTATAGAGAGGGAGGAAGAGAGAGCGGATGAAGTTATCGAACAATATACTCGATTTAATACCATCTGATGATTGGGTAAACAGTGCATAATCTGGATTGAGTATTTCTGAAGATAAATTATTGAACCATTCTCTGTAAACTCCGCTGCCCTAGAGGGTGGAGAGGAAGGTGGGTGGGGGGGATACACAATAATTGATAGTTATAGGCTAGGTGGTAGTACATACCATGCCAGCCTCCCCTTCGAATCTAATGATAAGGTTATCTTTAAGCTGTTCAATCGGAGCATCTACTATTTTAGTACAAGAGCTTCGAAATATTTCTTCTGCAATTACGAAGAAACGATGCAAGAATAACTGTAAATGGGTGTGGTCATGATACGTGTATATGTATATACCTCTGTCAATTATAATTTCATTTTCGTTTGGTTGTAATACCAGCTGTAAGGAGGGGGGCTTGTCTCCATAGAGATTCTCATAAAACCACTTCTTACGCTGTTCAAAAGGCTATTATATCAAAGGAATATGAATAGATTACAATAGTTCGTATTTAAATATCTTATAACCAGAAATGATTATTTTCGCAGAAATTACAGGAACATGCATATACTAAACACACAAAGAACATTTTTTTGCATGATTTGTTTTGTTGTCTACGAAAATAAGGTGACAGTAAAAATATCAGGTTGTATAGTATTACTTGAGCATGAACGATGTGGATGAATCGTGAGAGTAGCTCAGTGCTCTCTAACAGGAAATGGAAATGAGCAAAGATTAGCTGAGGATTTCGGGCAAGGAGTATCTTTAACACCGGATCATATCTGTTTACAAACTGCTTAAACCTTGGTAGAATCCCATCATCATTACATGAGCTACAAAGATAAAAAAAAGACAAAGTATGATTTACAAGTCACATGATGTCCAAGAAAAGTCACATGATACGATACTTACTTCAGGTCACGTGGCCTGCTCATGACTTTACAGCATAGACTAAAGGCATGGACGACAGCCCCCAGTCTGTCTGCGTAAGCATCCACTACATCATGCTTCCATTGTTCCTCTGGAGATCGACTTTTGTCCCTCGTTAAGTCTGCTGATTCGAGGGGCTGACCCACAGCAACAACATCTGCAACAAGTTATCGAGTTTTACTTATAGCATTTTTATAGATCACATGATAGTCACATGACATGTGATTAACTTACTCTCTTCATTGGTAGAAATTTCATTTGATTTGCTTCGAACAAATGATGGTAAAGAAGACTGGGTCTCCTCTTCTTCATTGAGGGGTGTGACTCTAACGTACCTCTCAGCATGCCAACTCCTCCTGTATTTAGCCTTATCTCCTGTGGTTTCACCGTTATCAAAACTGGTACTCGATTTCATGAACGCTTCTCTTCGTTTTGGAGGGGCACTGAGTATGATAGCTGCTGCAAGCTGTGACGTATCATTTAATAATAACGAGGCGTCATCAACAGGGACATCCTCTTTCACTGCTTTCTTGTCGGAGAGTTTCTGAACCTCCCTCAACAAAAGGTCAAACCACGACTCCAAAGAAGTCCAAATCATCTCTAGCTTATTGAAAGGGTCTTGCGATGCCTCAATAACTCCAGAACCATAAGAGAAGAACACCTGTGTACCAGAACTACTTGTACCAATTGATGGTTCCTCTCGTATCTCGTCAGAACCAGACCCCATACGGCGGTGCCCCCCTGCCCAACTGTTTAAAAACGACCTTGCCCTGGGACTGGGTCTGTTATCGAGGGGTGAACCCATGCTTCCTGTTCTTCTATGAATGGAATCGTCCTGGTTACTGGCTTGAGCACTCGACGAGAATACAGCTTGCTTATAAAATGGGTAAAGAGAGCATAGAATCTTCACACACCTCAGGAACTCTGGCATAAGATCCTGATAGCTACTGCTAACACTGATAATATTAAAATTAATTAACCATAAACCAAATGATTGACCACACCCACCGATCATACCTGAGCAGCTCCATTCCTGAAGTGGACGTCAGTAAAGCCAGCTGACTCAAAATGGCCAGCATTACACCGTTATTAGTATTGCAAAGGTATTCCAGAGTTACTGACAGGTTCGCCAGTGGTATCTGATCCCGTTTGACCAGATTGACGAGCTTTTCAACTTGTTCAGGATACTTGAGCAGGAGGAGTTCAATGCATTCCTTGTAACCATTCTAAGTAAAATAAAATAACAATACAACATAAAATAACAATACCAATGAACAAAACATATTCCAATACATTACACAAGTATATATACATGTGTACGTTAATTCTATACTTTTTTTTGAGATTGAAAGAAAGGGTTATAGGAGGTCTAAACGTACGTCTGTTGAAATTTATCGCTTTTAATTGATTAAATTTCTCATTAGTTTTATCTTATCACCAAATAGCTATCTATCCTTCAGTATAGAAACCTATATATATCTACCTCTAGTAGAAACGACCATACCCTCTTTTAGAAACAATTATACCCTATAAGAGACTATTCTCCAGTACAAACTACCCTTCCCCAAGTTGGGCATATCCAAAAATGGTAAATAGCACTGTGAGCAGTATTTTTTTTGGTCATAAAATACTGGTATACAGTAAAATCGGGTTGTTAAGCATATGTGCTTGTAAGAAAAAAAACAGTAAGAATTATGCGCGCGCTCAACAGTGAATATGTGCTGAGCAAAGCATGTGTTTTTGGGGGCGTATCAATTATTGTGTCTCGTGTATGTGTAATGCATGCGCTTAATAATTCACGTTTAGAACAGGAGAAGAGCGTGTGCTTAAGAAATGTGTGCTTTACAAGACATATGCCTAACAACCCAGTTTTACAGTATTGATATTATATTTATTTTACATCAACATGTTCCCGAAATTGGCAGTACCAATGTCGATCATTGTGGACCAGGCAACGGACCATCAACATTTATTTGAACTAATGTCAAAGCTATTTGAAGCAAGGCAGTTATATTCGTACCTTGCATTAATCAAATTACTTGCATGCTGAATTAATAGGTCATTAATCAGGCTTTCCCTACATGATACTCACCATTCAAAAATTTTACAAGTAAACGAAAAAAGAGCATGACTAATTCCGATTACTTTAGCTCAGGGTTATATAGGCCATAGTGTGTGATATGTATTGTGGGTTTGCTTTTACCCATTATGGGCCATGGCCACACCCCTTTCATTACTGTTTATATAATTAACCTTTTAATCCCTTTATCAGCACATTATAAGGCCCTCCCTGTTTAGAACAAAAATGTCTTTCCATAGATGCTATACCAAAAGGGATTGGAAACTGCTCATGTGAGCCATAACATTAACATATGAGACATCACGAGCCATCCTCAAATGTGCACATGACTAACTTTAAACATTACTGTGTGCAATGAAGGATCCCCTCTGTCATCATGTGATCAACTTATGGCAGTAATTACTATAATCTATGTATATTAGTGACCAATAGTGAGTGACATTATACACACTGTATTGAGTGTGAAATGAGCCGGTGATAATTATGACAATAATCCGCTATCAGTTGACACACACGCTGTTCAATTCAATCATAATTTAGTTTAGTTTATACAGTACTTTATACATAGTCTGTTATACTACACGATACGACACAAATTCCATGAAATTCACCAGTTGAAATAGGACACTCCTATAATAGCAACTACTGGTAGTAGAGTTGTGATACGTAATACATTCCTTGCCTCCCTCTTACACCTCCCCCTTACCTCTCCCCTCCCCCCTCCCCTCCCCTTTATCCTTCCCTCCCCCTTACCTCAGCGCAAATCTCTACCAGTGATACACCATTGTTATCTGGAATAATCTCAGCTCCTTTGTCCAATAACAGTTTCACACACTTTAACTGTCCATATCTAAGACAGTACCAGACAGACAAACATACATACAATATTAGTAACACACATATTCTCACACAATGTACACACAGTAATGTATGTACATGTGTTTATATGGTACCTGCAGGCAAAGAAGAGTGGCGTTCGGCCATCTTTATTTAGCTGATTCAAATGTGCTTTACAATTGAGCAATATCTCCACACACTAGTTTAGATAACATAGCATACATTGTGACATATTACCAGCATTAGATGGATGATGGTCGTTACCTTGATATGGCCATTCTGACAGGATACATGTAAAGCTGTGTGGCCATGGACATCCTACATATTTAAAGGAATTAAATTAAGGAGTAAAACCTATTGAATCCCGGCCTCTCTTAAGGTGGAATTACAGTGACACAAGCGAAACATTATGTTAACACTCGAGTTGGATCCCAGTTAACTCTGATACAGAGTGAACATGCATTGAGAGGTCAAAGGTCAAATTATCCATGTGATATTGAGCTATCCTCGTATTGTACACCATTATACACAGCCCTACTCAGTCAGTCATTCATAACTCACCACAACATCCACGTATTCTCCCTTCTGTAGTATAATCATGAGGAGCTCTGTTCGACCATTGCAGGCCAACCAATGTAACTAGTGAGCAATTAGAACAGAACAAATTAATACACGATCACGTATATACTCAACCCAGTATAATACTCATGCAAGCTATAGCCAGTATAATATTAATGCTCATCACAATATTAATATGAAGTCCTAATCATACTAAATAATTGGCAGGTAGCAATATACTGCAAAAGTTGGTAGGGGTGAAGAATATGGTATAATAGCCAAGGGCCAATAGCGAGGGGCAGGGTCTATATGAATTTATCGTCTAATCATGGCTAGATGGATAGTAAAATGGCCAATAATTGTACTTACTGCTGTGAGTCCTTCGTTGTCATGGATACCAATGTCCGCACCACTTTCAACAAGTTTCTGAACACATTTCTTGTGCCTACATAACGAAATATGGATGGGTGGGGTTTAATAGTACTAATTATACCAGGGGCTTGGCTTACCCATTGCGAGCTGCCAAGTGTAATGGAGTTATACCTATTCTATCAACAACATTGACATGACCTCCCTTCTTGAGGAGGAACACCAACGACTCAAACGCACCAGTACTGAATGGAGATAACAGACACTAGCTAGTGCAGCACAAAAAAAATGTATGCTAACTGACTTTGCAGCCGAGTGGAGCAACGTCCTCTGAGCTCTACCAAATTGAAAATTGACATCGAAAGTTGAATTGTTCAGCAACTCAGTGACAGCCCTATAATTAAATGAATGGTTGTTGGATAAACCAGTGTACAGTACATCTTAATTATTTACCCTCAGTACAAACAGACCTTATCTGGTTTTGTACAACATACGGAAGGAGTACGTGAGCAGCTTCGTTAGGGTCTATAATATTATACAATAAGAGGTAAAATAATGGACGGATATGGTGGGGGTAACGCTAGTTTAATACTGGTTGATAAAGCCTGACATACCATCGGGTAAGGATATCGAGCGGCCTTTCTGGAGGGCTTTCTTCATTTTCTGTACGAGCTCCATGATTAAACCTCAACTTGTTGAGTGTTGACTTTGCTCAATTAAGGTTGAGGCACGCCCCCCTCAATAGTATAATAATTAGCAATAAAAAGTTAAATGATTTTGCAAACTTCACATAACAGCAACTGAAAAACTATCATTATTATTATAAACTCTGGTATTGTTTAAAACATGTTTGTCTTTCATTAATTAGTTCACTTGGAATATATGGCACCTTTTCCTCTGAGCAACCCACCCGCCCCGTGTTTGTCAGCCGATCTGAGTGACTTCCGGTCGGTGCCGCATACAAGTATTTCCATTAAATCATACTGAGGCCCCCTCCTTAGTTCTTTGCTGTGTAATCCAGCATCGGCAATCCCTTTCAGAAACATACGTTAAATTCCTGTATCATCCACCCTGCCTTTTCTGCAATACCCACATCTGAAACGAAGGTGGGAGTCCAATCACTGATAATATGAATGCGAAAGCAGGGACAGGAGTGCTCCATAAAGCTAATCACCTCTGCTAATTGTTTTTGGCTCTGACTAATCAATTATAAGTTTGTTAATTAGTATAGGTTAATCAGTATAATATAGGTTAATTAGTATTACCTATACTAATTTGCTAGCAAACCCACAATTTTTTAAACAAAAAAAAGAGTTGTAAAAAAAAAAAAATCTTTGTAGTTAATTTGCATGCATGGTATGTTATTGATTAAAATCTGTTATCTATTAACTGAGCTTTATAACTGATAAACAATTTGACTGATATACCCTCCCATGCTTTGCATGGTGAGGGTAACTATGGGTATGATCAAGTACTTATGTTATCAAGATGGCATGCCAATTTTTTTATCTCTACCTATTTCTTTATAGATAAAGAGTGTCGTCATGGGAACAGAATGGTAAAGTGGGTTTTGGAGTTTATCATTAGCCAAACCAGTTAAACAAGAACTATGGCATACCAAGCAAGCAGTGATAGTGAATGTCAAAGGAACAAGCCATTATTTGGGAGAGGACAAATATTGCGGGCTGGAGGAAGGAGACCAGCTGCAAGAGCCACACCTTTTACCCTCACCATGCAAAGCGTGGGAGGGTATATTAGTCAAACTGTTTGTTAGCAGTTATAAAGCTCAGTTAATAGCTAACAGATTTACATACCATGCATGCAATCATCACTGGTTCAAACCCCAAAACTCCAAAGAATTTTTTTCACAACTCTTTTTAGTGCCAGCCGTTATATGATTTGAGTTTTTTTTGCTATCTCCATACCGGCATGACACTTGTAGTGGTATGTGGTGAGGGTTCACACTTTATAGTGCACTATATAGCTTTCAGTAATAAGCCAGTACAGTGCATAAATTATACCAGTGCAATTCCAAATGTTTTACAAAGGCTCATTTATAGTCATCTCAGCAAATCATGCGGAAGCAATCATTTAGTAACTGGAGCTGCATGTATACCTGTCAGTGTAGCACTCAGTGTGTGGATCTGTGTATCACTAT
>JAYJLX010051312.1:0-11398 GCA_036873525.1 Chalinula nematifera | reverse complement strand
CACAAAGTAAGTAGGCATGCAGCCAGACCCTTATTTTCCGCCTACGCGAAAAAAGGGGCTGGTTCACGAGACTATAATTGTACCAGTATTTATAAGTAAGGATAGATATGTACCAAAACATTCTTGTAGTCTGCTGTAACCACCTACTTTCGTGCTGTGGAGTAGTCTCACAAGATTCTTTGTTCTTCCTTTTTACAGCTATGGGCGTGGTTATAAGACACACGTACTCTTGTACAAGCGCTGCCAGAATATCGCAGCCAATCAAGAAATGGGTGATCACTCCTTTTAATTTTTGAAATAATATGAAAGTATGCTGGAGCTTTCATATATAGGAACCTAGTTTATTGGAGTTTTGATGGAGTTTTGACTCAAAACAAGTTCAAATGCAAAATCTGACTTCATAAATTTTAAGAATTTTAAGAAGTACTAGTGCTCTAGAATGCATCTTTACAATTTGCGGAACTGCATTAGCACATATATAATATTTCACCTGGTTGTATTACTTATATTGGTGCTTCTCTCATTCCTACTTTCTATTTTTTTTTTTCTTTTTGAGATTTTTATCTATCTTGTATAAATTGCTTATAACATTGTGTCATTTTCCAGGGAATCTGTCTCTAAATCTCAGTCAGTATATATATACCATATAACACTACTACATCACCCCCACGGACTCCGCCCTCTTGTACCCTAATTGGCCTTACGATAAGGAAGACACCAGGAAGCACTGTCCCTGGTAGCCATTATCAAGGAAGAGGGAGTAAATTTAGACCAGGTGAAATATTATGTAGTTTACCCTTTTTTGATTAAAAAAAAGCATATATTTAAAGGCCTTTTCACACTATCACTTGTAAAGCGCTTTGATGCGCATTGATTGCGTTCACACAAGACCACATGAGACACGAAGCGCTTCGATGCGCATTGTAAACTGATCCACCTCTGGAGGTGAATTGATGCACAATGAAGTGTCATGCAAGCCAAAATGCTTCATTTTTGCTGTTGGTAGATGAGAGAAGAATTTCTGAATGTGAAGAAAAGCACCGTATTTACCGTTCAGAATGCCTTTCGACCATTAAGAAGCACACGCTCGAATGAGGTAAGCCATCTTCTTCGACCTCGAGCACATACACGGTTTTGTTTGACCCACCACAGTTTCTATTTTATCTAAAACCTACGGAATAGCTGTAACAACCCTGTAAAGTTTCAGGTCGTAATTCTTAAGGCCAGGATACACTACGCAACTTTTGTTGCATGCAACTTGTAAATTTTCAAAGAACAATAGATTTTAATGATATTCATTAGATTTTAATTATATTCATTGGATTTTAATGATATTCATGGCCCATGCAACAAAAAAGTTGCATAGTGTATCCTGGCCTTAAGTAACAAACGCTCTTAGAGGTGCACAAAAACAGCATGGTACTTGTAGCCATTTTCTTGGCCCCACCCTTCCAATGTTTAATTATTTTTAATGAATTTCATTAGTGTGAACACAATCAATGCGCATCATCACGCTTGTGCAATCAAAGCGCCTTCAAGCGCTTTACAAAGTGCTGTAGTGTAAAAAGGCCTTAAGATTGTTGTGATATTGTCCCACCCACATGCATCATGGCCAGGTTCTTGATACTATTTAGTCTATTTCTTATTTAACATGTAATTGGAGAAAATATTTTCATTTCGAAAATTTATCACACCTTTTTATTTTTTTCACACCTTCTTTTAATTTTTCAAATTTTTTATTTTTTTCACACCTTTTTTATTTTTCACACCTTTTTTTTCATTTTTTCACACCTTTTTCACACCTTTTTTTCATTTTTCACACCTTTTTTATGTTTTCACACCTTTTCATTTTTCACACCTTTTCCAATTTTTTATTTTTTTCATTTTTCAATTTTTTCAGTTTTTTTCAATTTTTTCGCACCTTTTTCATATTTTCGCACCTTTTCATTTTTTACACCTTTTTTTCACTTTTTTACACGCCTTAATTTTTTTCATTTTCACACCTTTTTTGCAAAAAGGTTTGCATGCTCATGCTCGTCAGTGGCTTGATTACATGGGTGGGGGGGGGGCAGGCTTATAATGCAAGTTTTTAGGGGAGGGGCTTGTTTACACAGGTTAACTTCCTTTGTCTTTTGGGGCTTTATTATATGATGTGAAATATTGTTATAAAATTCTCTGTTCAGTGTTTTGGTCAGATTGTGCTGGCATTTCGTGCCTTCATGAAGGAAATGGTCACATATTAAGAAGGTGGTGTGGTCACATTTCAGAGGGTCTGAAGAGCGATAGCTGTACGTACATGTCACTGGCTTCTGATAATTCATGACATTTCTGTTTTGTATCATTTCAAATGAGAAGAGAAAAAAATTATTTTGCATTCAATGAATAACTAATTTTGTGGTTATGATAAGACACATAGTAAAAGCATGTAAATAACCATTTATGTGATATAATTGTTCCTTATGCTGTGCATATGAGTTAGCAACTCGGTTCTACAATATTTACTGTATACAAAATATACTAGTTTAACATTGTAAGCCCTATACGGGTAGCTTGTACAGCATAGTGGTTGTAATTCGCATGAATGTATAGCGGTGTAAGGTTGTTGTACACCTCAATAATTTGCCACATAGTGCTTTACTGAGAATCTCTTCAATGGCCTTTATAGCAGTAATAAGCTTCTCTTGAAATTTAGCTGACACCTTTCTAGCAGCAGATGGGATAATAATATGCATTACACACATCAGTATAAATACCCTGCATGTGTTTATGCATGCAGATACATAGCTGGAGCCCCACCTCTTTAATTTGCGTAGCGCGTAGGCGATATAATTAGCGAGCGCATATGAGCGGGGCTTAAAACTCTATAAAAACATGATAAGAATTTTAGATAGTTGCGTGGTGATAGAATCTAGTAAGTATAGAAGTAGCTGAAATAGGTTATCGGTTTGGAAATGGACGGGTAAGATAGATGAACTATTCTTCCTTTATTATATTCTAGACTTTAGAGTAGATCTGTTGTTTCAAACATACGTCTGGTGTAGATCTATGTAAAAAAAAATAATTTTTTTTTAAAAGATAGATATTTCTCTCAGCATACTTCTATTTTGGTTGGAGATGATGTTTATATTTGGGGTGGAAATAGACCTGATCTACCACTTACTCATGATAGACCTCAGCAAAGGCAGTTATTATCATCTGTTGATGTGTTCAATATCCTGAACACAAGCATTATGAAGAGACCAACAACTGGTACTCCACCTAATGGAGCAATGGGTTACAGTAGCTGTTGTGTTGGTGATGATATCTATTACTTTGGTGGATGGTGTGGTGGTACTTGTTACCATAATGACCTGTTAGTACTGAACACTACAAGTTACAAATGGAGCCAGATCGTCTGTAATAATGGACCAATGAAGAAAGAGGGATGTGGAATGATTCCATTCAGTATTAATGGTGATGATTATATCCTTGCTATTGGTGGTTGGGGCCCATTACCATCTAATCCACCGCCACACGCCCAATACACTCGTGACCCTCACTACCGATCACATTGTTACACTAATGAAGTGCACATCATGTGTGTATCAACAACACCAGGTATACTAATAAGATTCATAACAATTATACATTTTATTTTGGATTATCTTATTGTGTATGTCTCTTTATTAACCCAACTTGCATGGGTCAGGTATAATGGTGGATGTTGGTATCATTATATTGATTGTTTCTTTCTCAGGTGAATGGACAGTTCCAATGAGAACTGGTAGTATGTTTCTTCCATCACGTAGTTTTTCCATCAATATTCTTCCTGGTAACAGTGCCATTGTATTCGGAGGAAGGTGTATCGATGGACACAAAAAGAGCATATATTCTTCCAATGATGTCTTCATAGTCTCATATACCAATAAAATAGTTGTAAGTTTGTGTCTAGTGCTTGACATTCTTTGAGCCGCATACATTATAATTATTGGTTCAAGACGGGACAGTCAGATTAATTATTCATGAGTTATTAATACGTGTCAATGAATATCATTGTGTAGGATTTCCGGAGACTAGACCATTCTGCTACCAATGTACCACGGCCTACGGGAAGATATTGTCATTCCAGTGTTGTTATCAGTAGTATATCTGGTAATGGAAAAGAAAAGCATTATCTAATAGTGCTGGGAGGAGATGGTACACCTGATTGTTGGCTAATGGAAATTTGTAGTAACAGTCAATGGAAACAGGTAATCTAATTTAACCATATTTTTTAGAATGCACAAAATATTTTCCCTATATTTCTCATTATAGATTTCTCTACCTGAGGTAGTCACAAAGAGATATCACCACTCCATGAGCTGTTACAATATGTCAGATCACTGTAAGTGGCTGATTGTATCTGGAGGAATTGAAACTCATATTCCAAACAGATTAATGATTGTTGAGTTAGGTAATGATAACATATACACGCACACGCAGTGTGCATTGAAGGAAGCATGAATTACTGTATCGTGAACATATCTTTGTATTTTATGACTGATTATTTTGTATTATAGTCACTTTCTAATATAATTACTGTATAATCATGTGATCAATGTTCTGTAGTATTCTCCCCTACTGATGATAACTGGACAGTAACTAATGTACTGAAAGAGTACGATTTGAAGAAAACTAATTATACTAAACTAGTATCAGATCGTCTCTCAGAGCGGCAGGCAGGTAGGAGAGAAGAGGAACAAGTTCAGTTATTGAAACAACAACTGAAGCAAAGAGAAGAAGAGGTTAGCTGTATAACAATAACACGCTATAGACACTCTTTTATATAATACAATAAAGAATGCTTGTTAGTTATAATAACTGGATAGTGTAATGGTAACTATAGCTCCTGTATAAACAAGTATTATAACTATAATGAGCCTGTATACTACACTGGCCACTATAGGTAGTATAATAGTAGTCCTTGAGAGGATATACATGTGTCTATTATAACTGACTGTAATTGGCATCCATTCATTCATTATTATTGCTATGGTAGATGGTCTCAGAGTTGTCATTGGTACAGAGGAGACTGGAAGATGAGAGAAGAGCACACAACAATACTAGACAACAAATGGAGGAAAAAAACAGGGAACTTCATGAGAAGGACAATGCTGTTCAGCAGAAAAATGAAGCACTTCAGCAGAAAGATGTACAGCTTCGAGAAAAAGATGAAATCCTTCAACAAAATCGCAAGGAAATCCAACAAAAGGACGCATCAATTCAACTACAACAAACAAGAATTAGTGAAGACATCAAGAAATTCAAGCTGCTCCAAAAAGAAAAGGATTCTCTTTCACAACAAAAGAAGGCCATGGCTCGCGAAGTTGAGCAATCGAGAAAAGAAAAGGAAACATTACAGCAAGAAATGAAGGGAAAGATAAATAAAATTATGAAACAACAAGGTATTAAATAATAATAATAATACTTATAATAATAGACAGCTGTATTGTTTATTAATGAATGTTTGATTATAGATCAGAAATACCTGGGACTCAAACAAGATGAAACTGCCTTACAGACAACTTTGAATAGCAAAGAAAGAGAGCTGAATGCACTGAAGACGAGAATTGATGAAGAAATAAAGCGTTACAAGTTACTTCAGACGGAGAAAGACGCGATTTGCCAAGAAATGAAGGACATGGCACACAGACTGAAAGGTACAGTGAACTTCCTTATAAGGTACATACACCGCCCACAGCCCTAATTACACATGGTTGTTTATTACTATAGTTGATGATCTGTGTGATGTAATGCTGTCCATCGCATATATACAGCATCAGTGGGAGGAACTTGGGAGGGTACTACGAGTACCATCCAGTGAATTACAGCGAATTGCATCAAAGGATTGTACAGTGACTAGGAGGCTTTACGATACCTTGAGATACTGGATTGTGAGGGTCGGAGGGTCGTGGAAGGGACTCGTAGATACACTCAAACACAAAGATATTGGACAACAGGAGCTCGCTGATACAATCAACCATGATTATGGTTAGTAGTATAGTATGGATGGATATAATAGATAATAATAATGATTAATTATAGCAAAGACCAGGAAACGTCAAACAGTCCTATTGAAAGACCACAAGCTAATTGCCCAATGTAAGTTTATATCAGAACTGTTTATGTCAGTGTACAATATTTTTATTGATTTTGTCATAGGTGATGATTTGTCACCATATGATATATTCTCTCGTGTCGATTGGATGGTACTCGGTGCGGTACTGGGATTGTATGATGACACACTGGAACAGATAGGATCCAATCATAGTACAGATGATACCAGAGCACGAGTAATGGTGGACAGATGGATCAATACAGGACAGGCATACTGGTCTCTACTAGTGGATGCACTGGACAGTCCCATATTTGGGGAAACAGAGTTGGCCAATCGAATAGCACAGAATGAGATGGGTACATAAACACAACATAATATGCTGACTATATACAATACTATTATTAACCCATTATATACTATAGGTATTGATATTAGTGGGGGAGTTGATGGTACACTCACTGAAGGTATATATAACACTATGTAATTATCATTCCATGTGCATGCTCTATAGCAGTTGATTCAATAATAAGCTAATGAAAAGCTGTCAAATATTTCCCAGGATATTGTAGCTTGTAAACAGCACTTAATAAGTGCATATATTGCACTACCCTATATTAAAGTATTACATTGCTGGGTAATGTATATTACTATAGATGTGTACAAAATTGACGAAGCTACTGTTAAAGGATTGAAGGAAGAAATATCACAGAAACTGACCAATGCAGCTTCAACCCTGGACAAACAACCCCACGGTATAATATATGCCTTCGCAATGACAGAGGTTAAGGGAGCTCGTGTCGACCTAACCACCATTACCAATACCTTTGAGAAGGATTTGAAGTTCGCTGTGTATCCTGTTGAAGACATCACCGGAGCTAAACTGGCCAATCTAATTAAAGCAGCCGCCACTGTGGATTATCCACTCTCTTGCAAGCATATATGCTTTTATTTCGCCGGTCATGGTGGGATAAAGGATAAACGCCCATTCTTCAAGCCAGTAGCTGATAAAGATGGCGGAGAGCTTTTTTTCATTCGTGAAAACATCTTCATTCACTTTGGAAAGAAAAGTCGACCGAAAGATAAGTTCATATTTTTCTTTGATTGTTGTTTGAGCCAATCACCTGATGACAAGACGCCAGCTGAGGTCGGGTTCTCCCTGGAGGCTCCCGTTCGATGTCTGATAGCCTATGCCACAGTCGTTGGGGACAAGTCATACGGTGACACAGAGAATGGAGGTCGATGGACGTCAACACTCTGCGAGCATTTAAAAGAGCAGGTGGAACTGGGAGAGGCTCTGGCTAAAACACATGATGTCATGATGAAATTATCTGATAACAAACAACCATCGCATTATAGATCATGCATAGGACCTGTTTACTTTAAAGGTAAAAAGAGAAGATATTAAAAATATTATAATATACTATATTAACAGCAATTGAGTGTGTAATAATGGTGATAAGATACATTCCCAGCCAATGGCCATTTGTAATGAACCAAGGAATTCTCATTAGCAGATTATAATTATATTTGTAGTGGCTGGCTCCTATTGTATACTATTATGCTGTGTATTGTTTCAGGTATACCTGAGAAACAAGCAAGTACAACTGGTGAAGAAGAATCCAAGAATATCCTGAGACGCCATCGCTCTGATCTATATGAGACCCTTCACAATAACCCGACCGATTTAACCCGGCTAGCCACAGCCCTCAGTATGGATGGCATCATTGATCACGTTCTGGAGGATGAAGTGGTTCGATGTAGGGGAAAGAAAGCGGAGGTGATCAGAAAATTCCTGGATAAATTGGAGCTGAAAGCAGACCAGCAACCAACATACTTACCCAGGCTGTTCGAAAAGATGGCCCACTTTGATGGTACTCTACGCGTGATAGCTCAAGTGCTGAGGGAGGAAGCTAATAATGACAAAGATCTGGCAATAACAACAGGTTAGAGAATATATACGTAGTTAGAGAATATACTGGTATACATATACACACTGGGTATTAAAGTGTGTCATGTTGAGTTAATGATAATATTAAGTATGGCAGTGCGTGGGCGGTGTGTGGCCATAATTATATGAATCTTAGACAAACAAACTATAGTCTGATCTGAACCATATTTACTTGTACTTGTGATAAGTGAATAATATAGTATATGTGAGACCCCAGACCATGCACTTCCACAATATGCATAAAATCAATAATATTATACTGTATAACTGTGTTTATTTATCTACTTATAGATTTGTATGAAGATCTTACCAAATGTAAGGCTGAAAATGAAGTCTTGAAACAGAAGTTAGAGACACTGGACAGAGAGCTGAAGAAGCAATTAACCAACAATGCTTACAGCGATTGGAAATATAAAATGACAACTGTTATTGAAGACATGGACAAATTGTGAACTATTATGTATTAATCATTAATATTATAATTCAGTACCATCTATATTATAGTCAGTAATAATCATAATTGTTCCAGCACTCAATGATAATTTTATGGGACTCATTAATCAAAGAAACTATCATCAATAATTTTTTATTCTTATTTTAAATATTTTTTTAAAATTATTTTTAATTAAAACTTTTTGGTGTATGTTTGCATGTTTGGGTACATGGATGAAAGAGATTTCATGAATCGAATTGTTTTAACCGTTACTCCCTTCTTGTGCTATCCTATACTATGCCGCGGCATTACTTTCAAAAATTTGCAATTCACATTGCCTCGATCCCTATACCAGCCCCACTTGTTTCATTACTTTTGTTGGGGGCTATATATATGCTCTTTTCACTTTTTTATTATTTTTTTTTTTTGTGAAAAAAATTTTTATCTCTTGTGTTAATTTGATCTGGGCCCGGCATACTTCACCAAATTCAGCATGACTTAAAATGATGGTTAACCAGCTTTAGGTGGCCAAAGGGAACCGTGCAAATGTACATATTTCAGAAATCGTTGAGCGGAAATGAACATTAACTAAGTTGCTGATAGCATGCTACCTTAGTTCAGGCAACATGACAGACAAATGTACTTCATAAACCTACTGAGCGTGGGTGGTAAATCAGTTCGTGTGTGTCTGTGTGTTATCCACGTAATTACTTGATAGTAGAACTTCACTGATACTTCTGACGGCCATGGCATGGCCCTATAAAATTTCTAAAACGTGGTGAAGACTCAAATTCTCTTTCATCTTGTGATGGACTATTATAGGTGATTGTGAGTTTTGTTAGTGTGAAAATGCTGGTGTCTGTCATAATGAAACTGTTGGTCTGCTCTTTGTTTCATATTTTGTAAGTTTTTCCTTAGTTCTGTTGGTTGTCATGAGTGTGAAGAATTCTTATAGAAGAAGCTATATATAGCGTATGCTGCACTGATGATGTGTTTTACTGTAAAGTGTGTGGTAATCGTCAATGATGTGTGTAGATCTATGTGCATACTTGACTGTCGTGTGCAAACTAAGATCTACAGGACTGGTGTGTAAAAAAAAACTGTGTTGTCAAATGTGCATGCATGACCGCGAGGGTTCAGCACTTTTCAATAATAATAGTCTAAATCATACAATATCATATAACACATCTTTGCTTTGATTTACAATATAAATCAAAATCACTTTCAATCAGCTTTTTATTACTAATACAATATTGTACATACATGTGCAGATACAATACATGCAGAAACCATACAGTTAGTATACAGTATACATAAGTACACTGCAGTATGCACATGTCACTCATGCATCCCCAATTACGTCATGGAAGTTCATCATAGCCATCTGGACTGGAATTGAGACCTATAAAGTTCTCAAAAAGCACGACTGCTTAATTAAGCCTAGCCTACTGTACTGCACCTTAAAAAGCTGTATGAGCATATATATTAACCTTCAGAATACCCCATTAAGCACTGAAGCATATATGCATGTTGTTTGATGCAAATGGCATGTAAGTAATTATAAAGATGTACACACTGTACAAATTAATTTGTTGTTTTGACATAATTATAGTAGTCTACTATAGTCTTTGTTATTTTATGCAAGGTATGTCTATATATAGCCTATGAGAATTACTACAGACTTGTAATCGTGCAAAAATAGTAAAATCAATGAAGTATTTCATCATATAATCACCTAAAACCTCCCACGAATACCTACATGTAACTATTGCATAGAGGGCATTCCAAATATCAAATCAATTTGTTAAATTAATGACGATTTAGTTTTTCAGTGGCACGTAGTGGTTATTTATCGACACAATTAATGATACATTCCTCCTTTTGAGGGTCAAGATCCTTCCACTCTCCCGATGAACAAAGCCTGATTATGTCAAAGGCAAAAGCAAATGTTATATTACTGGCTTTGCTGCTAGATAAATAAGGCACTGTTTCTGTCCAACTGGGGTCTTTTTTCAGCAGACAATGGGTATGGAGAAGACTAATTGTTACTCTCCATTGCAGCATGGTACCGATATAAGATTGCAATAACTGAAAATGGGCGTATTCGCATGATGTTTAAGACATTCTGCATTAATGATTGGGACGTTGTTTTTTCAATGTTTGGAACAAGGTATAGCCAAAATACGTACCATGCAGACCTTCCTGTCCATCAGATCAGCAATAGAGAAGGAGCTGGGAACGAGACTACCTTATTTCCATTACTCCGCCTCCCTCCATATCACCTTAATTCCCCTCCCTCCCTCCCTCCCTCCCTTTCCATCATCTTTCCATCTCTCCCACCCCATACCCTCCTCATCACCCTTCCCTCTCCTCCCTCCCCTCCCATCACTCTACCTCTCTCCCCATTACCTTTCCGTCCCCTTCCATCACTCCGCCTCCCTTCCTATTACCCTCCCCACCCTCTTCATCTTTCTTTATATGTACATCTCTTATCATTAAATGAACTAATTGTTCCAAATGTGACATTCTCTAAACATGTGATAAGCTGATGACAACAAAAACATAGCAGATAATGATAATGAAATTAATATTGATCCACATTGTTGGATGCTGTTGATAACCAAATGAATTTGAAAGAACACATTTCCAAATCCTCATCACTATAAATTAATGGGGTAGTAAATAATTACTGTAATGCATGAATATAAATTAACCTTTATCCTGCGGTCCATTCCAATAGTGAATACATTGTGGACCTATTACAACAATTAATATTCATACTTCACGTCATATAGCCACACAATTGTTGAGCTTGCACACTATTCATATACTTTACGCATTTCCTAAAATCAGGATTCTCTCCGTGTAATAAAGTCACCAAATGATGTTGGACGATTGAAGCAATATAACTTCCTGAAAATATAATCATATAAGAGTGCAC
>JAYJLX010051301.1:0-11400 GCA_036873525.1 Chalinula nematifera | reverse complement strand
ACACGTGCGACAATTAAGTACTTGTTAGGCCATCCCCCCACTTTAGATGCCACCGGAAGTTTGGTGCAAAGCTGAACGAGAGCAGAGTACGTTTTCCACCAGACCCTCCCGTCGTCGCTTGCGCAAAGGGTGTGGTCTGGCAACGCGAGACTATATATTTATAAGAGTCCAGTCCAAAAAGACTCAGTATCAGTGAGTATGCATGACGGTGAACTATAATAGTCAATTCATTCAAGTCATCGATCAGTATATATAGCTTTATTGTATAGTGACCGTTATAAGTAGACCTATATACATCACTGAACTAAACTTATTGTATACCCCGCTCATGCATTTGTTATTATTTATATATACGCCCCCTACATTCATATAGCCCCACCCAAACATTAGCAATAGCAATTCAAGTTGGGGATTTGTAATTAGTATATACCTGCATGTTGTGAGCATGCACAACTCAGTGACGGAACTGATGACTTATTAATTCTAATCACAAATTCAGTTGCACAAAGTCAATTGTGACATCATATTAACTCAGTCATGCGACTGCACGCGTGAACTCTGCATGCACACTTTGTAATATAAATGCCGGCTTGCTCAGCATCAGTGCAGTCCGGCAATCTCCCAGATCATGATTCATGCATAATAATCATTTTTGTACCACTGTGCCAAATGACTGAATTCAGTGCAGAGTTGAAATAATATTCATAATAATTTTATAAGTAATATAGACCTATATTATTATTCATGACCAAGCTATATAACACATGCATGATACTAGTTACAATACTGAGAAATTGCCGAGTGATGCAGTGAGAAAAGTGGCATATAAGTTGATGTGTGTGTTTAGTTGGACCATGCAGTATAATGTAACCCATGCATGCAAGATCAGACTATACCTTTGCCACCATTCATTGATGTTTAACTTGCAGCGAATAAATACCAGCAGTGGAAAAAAATTAAGGTATGAACTTATCATCATTAATTATTATTACAAACACTATACTTGCACTGCAAAAACTATAAGGTTTGGATTTTATACCTAAATGGTATAATAAGCATACTTTGAAGGCTTGAGTGCATGGTATAAATTGATGGTGTATAATTATTATCAGTACCAAATCCGAGTATAGTTTTTATACCATGATAAAGTGTGGTATAAATTCCATACCCTGAGTAGGTTATAAACATTAATTTACTAAGTATGTAGGTGTGGTACATGCCAAACACATGATTAGTTGTTTATCACCATAGAAACAATGATGTCATAGGCTGCTTTAGGCGGGATTTAATTTAATAAAATGGCTGGCTGGAACCTTGTGTGAGTTTTCTTCCTATTTTGTATCTGTTCTTCGTGTGTCACATATTGTAAGTTTGTTTTGTTTAAATATAGGCTATGTGTTTTGCGTATTATATTCCTATTTTAATGATGCTTATAGGCTACCATGCATCGGCCAGTTTAACGGATAAACCCCGGCAACTCAATTACTGATGGATCACTGCATGGTTCATAGTATATGTATATATAGTTTAGGTGTTGCTCCGGTGAAACCTTCCTTTCCCAGTCTGTTTAAGGTATATCCTTTGTACTGTATATACTGAATGATATGATATTGAGTATTAGCCTGCAGCACTATCAGTGTCATACGTGTGTGGGTTATGCTTAGTCGGGCATAGCGGCCCAACCCTCGCGTGAAACGGAGGGTCGGGTGTCAGCCATATACCTGGTTTTGTTCTGAGAGATCTTTATTGTTATTAATAAAATTACGTGTTATTAATAATTAACCATAATAATATGGTGGTCGAAGTAGTAGGGTGTTTGGTGTTATAAAGTTGAAACTGAGTCAAAATAAAGGATTGAAATGGCTACTTGAGACTCTAATCATGTTTTAGAAGTTTTTACAGACCTTCATTCGAAGAACAAACTACTTGCTTCCACTTCATTCAAGTCTATACAGTCAATGTAAAATACTTAACGCAATTCAGCCAGAACGTATATATATCAGAAGGTGGGGCTCGATCGTGACATCTGCTGAGTTCTGAAATCTGATTGGCCTATTGGTGCTGCAGGATTTCTGCAGTACAGAACAAAACCAGGTATATAGGGCTGACACCCGACCCTCCGTTTCACGCGAGGGTTGGGCTATGCCCGACTAGGTTATGCTAGTGTGTTTTATCACTTGTGATGCCAGCTTTAACTCAGTATTGGCTTACACTATAGGTCCAATTGTAGAGTGCGCTTCTCTGTGTTATATAATGTGTAGTGTTCTGTGTCGTATAGTTTAACTATTGATTTAGTCACTTCAGCAGTATGTTAATTTGTTGTATGATTCTGTATCATATCAATTTTAAAGCTTTAAATATTGATTTAGTTAAATTGTGGAGGCTTCTTTGTGTGATATGTGTATTAATCTGTGTTGTATCAATTGAAGCTTTAACTATTCGTTTAGTCAAATGATGGAGGCTTTTGTGTGATGTATGTGTTGTGTCATATGTCGTATAACTTATAAAGCTTTAACTGGAGGCTTTTTTTGTGTGATATGTGTTTAATCTGTGTCGAATTAATTGTAAAGCTTTAACTATTCGTTTAGCCAAATGATGGAGGCTTTTGTGTGATATATGTGTTGTGTCATACATACATGTTTAAAAATAAGTATTCTTGCTACGAATCCTGACTCGAACAATAAAAAAAAGTTATACACCAAGTCACCAACATGTCTACCGTGCATGCTTTTGTTTATTTGGTAGGTCACGTGACATTTGAAAACGTCCTTTTGGGGTTTGTTTAAGAAAACAATAAAATACATGCAATGTATGTAAAGTGTGCACGTATATAACATGTACATGTAATCACTTAACTGACCTCATCACCAGGCTCTAGTTGTGGGTTGAATTGACAGAATATTTGCTCTAAGCTGATCCTTGCCACATTTGCAAGAACATTCAATCGGCCTCTAATGACAACATAACAATAAACAGTATTATACATGTACATGCAAAATAGCCATAAAACCATACAGTATGAACATACAGTACATGTATCACACAACAAGAACTGACAATGATTGATTTGGTTCTCGTAAACTCGTTAAGTACATGATTGCATTAGCAAGGTTTTATCACACTCACGCAAATCAGCATTACTTGTGGAATCACATGGAAGTGGTCTATAAGTTTCTAAAAAACGCTGACTACAGCATGCCTTATACTTTAAGCCCACTATTATTAGCGTCTACTATGTTCCAGCATTATGGCTGGTATCAAAGGTCATGTGCACACAATTTCAGATGACATTACTCTGATGAATGGTGAAAGTTCTTGACGGTTGATACATCCAAAGGCTTCAATTTCCTTAATCAAACCACTATGTTAAAGAATTAAAGAGTTACATTGTATGTGGCCACGTTGTTCTAATTTCCTATTGAACACCTACATGTATAGGGGCTGGGCCCCTTCAGTTCTGAGGGGGATGCTAAAGAAGGTATCATCAAGGCGGTGACCCCTTATCAATGCTGATGTACACCACCGATTAGCACCTTAAATAATCCACATCAAGTTCACAGGTGTGGCACGCCAATGATGCTTCTGCATTTGCTTATCTTGTCTCCTCAAAAATCGGTGCAAGAGACACCTGAAGCATGGTCCGAGTTTTGGCTACTATATACTAATCCAACCACGAGCTTTCCGGTTGTTAAAGATGTTTATTTGGAAAAGCCCCATTCGTTATTCTGGTTTAATGTTGATACAAATCATTGTTTACTGGGAGCGTGGTGTGCAGTCTCACTGGGAGGAACATGTTTGTGAAACAATTAAGTGGAAGCTTGGATGTTTGACAACACTCGCCAAAGCACAATCTCAGGCAGCATATACTCCACCTTTAAACGTTCCATACAGAACAAATGACTTTAATTACAAATATTAAACCCAGATTGTACTCCCCCTTGCTCCAATTAGAAACAACAACCCTGCTGCCGGCCATCTTCCAGTCAGTGCAAAGTCTCACCCGAGGAGAGAGAAATTTTTTCCTTTCCCCATCAGATTCAGCGGATTAAATATCCTAAGACTTACAGACAAATGTGTTTCCTCCTTTGTTCAGTCAAGATGAAATACTGATGTTATTGTTTGTTCCCTTAATGAACTTTGCCATTTTAACTTGAGTCACATTTTGAAACCATCTCTAAGTTAGATCTGAACCGCTACATGTACCTCACAGAAAAATTGCTGCACTATATAGAGCAGAGATTTGCACAGGTTATACTGATAACCTACCGTCCCTACAATACTAAGAGCTAAAGATTCCAAAATGTCATCATGATTCAATGTATTTCCAGTTGCCCAGTACCATTTCAACCTCTCTGAAGGTAAATTTTGTGATGCACTATTGATTTGCTATAGGAAACCACTATTCCCATGCCGCACTTCCTGTCAATTGTGATGATGGATGTGGTTACCCCTTCTACCTCTCTCACACTTTCCTGTCATAAAGGTGGTCTTGTCCAATGACATATCAAAATTAGACCACAAATGATGATTCGGCTACACATTTTTGTGGTCATGCAGGTCATCAAGGAATTGATGGTTAGGAAGGCCACCTCGAACACACCTGCACTATAATTGCTGACCTATAGAAGAGTATATCGATCCCTTAGATTGAACCATTGCTCGACACTCTGGTTGTAAATGCTGATACCCAGTTGTTTTATGTTCACTGGACCCAAGCACATGCAAGTCCTTTTCACAGCTGAAAGTGAAGAGAATAACAAGTACACGTATGGCGAGCACACAAACAGAGAAAACCCATCTTCAATCCGATCTGTCAATGGATGATGGTTTGCTAGGCAAGTAGACAACACAATTACTCCAATGTCTCACTGACTTTTCTTGGCAGAGAAGCTACAGTAATACAATCAATTGGAAAAATTCATTTTCTATTTTTTGCTTTTTTCCTGAATTGTTTTGCTTGTCCCTTTAATTTTGGGTAGCTTAATTTTGATGATATGACAAATTTATGTA
This sequence comes from Chalinula nematifera, assembly GCA_036873525.1. NCBI lineage: Eukaryota > Metazoa > Porifera > Demospongiae > Haplosclerida > Chalinidae > Chalinula > Chalinula nematifera. The sequence continues at coordinate 6,390 of JAYJLX010051301.1, read as the reverse complement.
TGCATTAATCTTTAGCATTCATCAATTTACTTACTAAAGTTGCAATTACATGTACTATAGTATCAGCATTAAATACATGTACTGTTAAGGTAACTACAGGTATACTGCAGTACTACAGACAGCTAAGTTGAATATAGAAAATACAAATGATCAGTGAGTCTGTACATACAGATACATACAGTACATGTAATACTGTACATGCAGAGATACATGCAAGTAATGGTGACTAAAGTGGAGAAAAATTCAATATTGAAAAATTGCATGGTCAAATTCCTGTTTTAAATAAGCACCTACATGTAGCTTGGACAAAAATATATGTACTGTAAATGTCTAAAAATTTAATCCGTTACACATGGTACATGCAGTAGTACATGCATGTATAACCTGTGGGGCATTCCGATGTTGAATTTTTTAACTCTGAAGCTAGATTCATCTATGATTGTCTTTAGAGCTGGAATAAGCACCTCACAACCCTCCAGACCAAACCTCTTTTCACTACTCCATTTACTAGCTAAGAATTCTTCAAACCTAACAAAAGACAACATAACAATTACGGGCATACTGTACATGTTAAAAAATGTACTGTACATTATTAACTCGAGTGTGTGCGCAGAGGTTACAAATGATAGTAATGAAAAAAAAATCATGGACAAGTCATAGTTTAATGGCTAGCCGTACACACAAAACCCTCTGCCCTGTCAAGTTAAAAATATTACACTATACTGTAAATAGATACATGTATGTATGCATTCTTTCAAAATTGCTTTAAAGAACAGAAGATATAGTAGATTGATTTCTAAATGCCAATAATGATTGTGTTAAATAAGAATATTGAAAGTCTCTGGGTGTTTGCAGCAAAGACTTTGAAACTCTCCAATGTTAGCAATGAGGATATCATTAACCCGAGCGTGGGCGGAGGGTTATAGTAGTCAGTTTGTATGTGTGTGTGTGTCTGTGTGTTACTGCGAAATCTCTGTGGATACTTGATAGTAGATCTTCACTGACACTCCATTGAAGACGCTTGATGTCGATAATTCCACGATTCAAAGAATTATTGAAATTATGATAAAGTGTAAGACGAAGATCTTTGAGAATTTCGATCGATAGTTTTGCTGGACGCCATTTTATTTGACCGCACCCCCTGTTTAGCACAAAAAAAAAATGTTAGTCACGCCTACTTTAATTTTTGATAATGGTGGATTCAAAGGCCATGTGCAGAGCTCCTAACTCCGTTTTTTTTCTCCTGTAGACTTCCTTTTTGGTATTTTGATGATAACCTGAAAGTTTCCTAGTGCTTGTGAGTTTTGTTTAAGTGTAAAAACAAAATATTTCTACTGGAAGTCTGCTGTTATAGTCTCGTGTTTAGTTGAGCCTGTTAATTGAGTTGTTTCTGGACTTTTTGATGGACCTTGCTTGTTACTGTACTGTTGCCAATACTTGTGAGTTTTTACTTTGTATGGTGAAGAATATTTCTATATAGCCTATAGAGTTTTAGCTGTTGTTGAGTGTGTGTATGATAGTGTAGAGAATCTGAAAACCATGTCATGATCATTTTGTTGTGTGAAACAGTATAGCATGATTCAGTCAACAGTTGTAAGCTGTTTTATCATAAATTTTTGTCTGGAGAAATGTCGAGAAATGTATAACCGCGAGGGTTCAGCACTTTAGTGCTTTCATTAGGTCTTGTTCCCTTCCACATTTGGGAGGGTTGATTCAGAAGAACTGGGAAGGTGATGATTTAGCGACATGTCTTACATTTACCTCAAAGAGGTAGCCCCAATCAAGCATTTAAAATGCCCTTAAAAGTAAAGGGTGGGATGACAAATAGTTATAGTGAGGCCAAGACACCCTTTTCATTGATACCTGATAGGAGCAAGAAACTGATCATAAGGATGTCAAGAGGAGGAAAAGTACATGCAACTATCAATCACTTCCTTTACATCATACATAATGATTTTCTATTACAGGGTCAGACAAATGTCTCACTGACACCTTTCATACAGTTCCATGTCTCAGAGAATACAAAAAATTGTCTGGAGGCATGTAACCTTGGCACTCCTCTCGACAACAGGAACCAAAGAGAGTATGGTTAACAATGCCAGTAGACCCTCTCTGTCAGCAGATGGAATCCCATTTGTACCACATGCCTGGTAAACAAGGTATATTTATGGCAGCAAGCACATGTAGACCTTGCTAAGCTAAAGAAGATGGAGCTTTTGCCTCAATAATTCACAAGTTGAGCCTTAGCCGTTAATTGTATACATAAAAGGAGTGGAACACACTAGCACTTTGGTAACACACAGACACACACACAAACCGACTACTATAACCCTCCGCCCACGCCTGAGTTAAAAATATGACAGGTTTTTGGCTTTTGCAAGTATATTCTTGATTTATACATGTAACACATATTGGGGTTTTTAGGTTACTATTCACACACTAGTCATGTGTACAAAACAATCGTACAAAATTTGCTACTACACCACCAGCTGCGTTAGCATTGGCTGTAGATGCAAATCAACCTTATAAATTTCATCAGCTTTACATGTACATGTAGCTGTTCGGTATTTATATGGTATTTGCATGTGTCTCTATACCCTAAAGAAGCTTTTATTATAGAGACCCAGTGTTTCTCCTACATACACGTAGTAAACAGCAAGGCGCTCCGCCCTGTTTGAATTAGCAGGTTATGGCATCTGCATATAATTATTACTAATTACTTAAACAAAAATGGGTGTGCTGTTCAGCTTTGTGTACTTGTATATGCATGTGTCAATTAACATGGCATTTGGCACAGTAAACATCCCTCGAAACATCCTCATCGTAAATTGATCAAGTTAACTGATTTCCTTTTATCAACAACACAATCTACCACAAAAGCGTGTGAATCAAGGCCTCAAATATGAAGTGCAAACAACGACTTCAGCAAATACAGTTCAAGTTATAATCCAAGGTGGATGGAGGACTTTTCTTTGGTATATTATGTGCCTGATCATGAAATTGGACTATCTATACGTTTTGTTCGTTATGTCTAAAGCACAATCAAGCAACAAAGGGAATAGTATAGACGTTTCCTTGTCAGCAATTTTGGAAAGAGAAACTCCTCAAACACCAATGAAGGAAGTCACATTTTGATGCTTCAGAAAAAAATCATTAGCAATAGCTACCAGGCACACTGAAGGCCTTTAAGCTGCTATGGTAGATCAAGTCTCCTTAAGCCGTCAAACAGTCAAAGGTACTCTCAGATGTATCTATTGGTTTGCTAAAAAGGAAATTGCTCATTATAATAAGCTTTTCTTCTTCACTGAATTTGGGTAAATTTCTCGGGTGCTCTTACTTGCATGAGATGGATGTTGCATGCTGGAAATGCCCATGACACTTCTAACTGCATGATTCATGAATTTCCAACTGTCTTTTCACAATGTGTAAAAGATGATATTCTCCTCAAAGTTCCAGCCAGTCCCATTGTTGGAATTCTGTGATGATCGAGTCAACTGATGTTGCCAATGTGAAATAGCTAGTTGTATTTCTTTTGCCATTGTTAGTTTCTTGGATAAATGATGGATAGTGTTGACACCTTGATGGTACAGCAGAAACTACTGAGCAGAAGTTGTTAGGCTTATGTGGTCAATGTAAAACATCCACTAATACTAATTTTGGTAATGATGGAGCACCAGATAAACCAGTAATGACTGGTAAACACACAGGAGTTGCTGCATGAATGAAATTTCACAACTCTGAGATGTTACCTATCCACTGTGGAGCACATCCATTGGCTCTAGCAGCCTATAAGCCCTAAACAAAGTGGACTACATTTAGATTTTTGATTCACACCTTATGCTAACAGTCCTGTAAGAGAAGCAGCTCCTGATGAAGTTCAAAAAATTATGGAAAAGCCAATGCTATGCCTAAAAAAGGCTGTTTACACAAGATGGCTGTCCCATGATCAGGCCATCAGAGCGATTTGTCAAATCACACCTGATTTGATTACTGTTCCTGAAAGAGAAGCCATAGAGAATGACAGTACAATAGCTCCTGGGCTAGTTATTGCTGCAAAATCGTAGAAGTTTGTAGCCACCGTTTACCTGTTAAGTGATATCTGTCCTCACTTATCTGTGTTAAACCTACTTTTTCACAAGGAAATGGTTGATCTATCAATAATTAAGCTTTAGATTTCAACAACGATCATTTCTCTGAATTTTCTTCATAATAAACCTGGTTCTCACACGTAAAAACTTAAAGAGGTTACTTCTTGTTTTAGTCTGGTTATTAAGAAAACTCAAGGGTTCAGTTCAACAAAACCATTAAGAGAAACGTACATGCATATTAAAAATCTCTTGACAGCCGATTTCTGAATTTAACCATTTTAAAGGGGGGAGGGGGGGGGGGGGAAGGCTTAAAACTGGCGGTTTGAAACTCTTATTTAACTCTACTAAAGCAATAGCATTGAAGGATATGGGAATGTGGTACAGTGTAATTAGATACAGTTACTGTACAATATCCAATAATTGGGGCGAGCCTGAGCGAGCCCCACACTAGTCGAGAATCTTGCTTGCTTGCTTGTTTGCTTGCTTTGGTACGTATTTCCGTAAATATCTTTTATAACGCTACAATGAAAAATGCGACTGCCACGTGGACAAAGTAAACACACCCACAATTTAATACAACAAGTCAACAACAACAATGGCTGTGAATCCTGTGATCGAGACGGTGAAGTCTGTGCTATCTTTCCATTCTTAAACAAATCTAACAAAAAAGACACAGCAGCTGCACTACTTTCTGTGCCTAATCAACTAGAGCGTCACTGTTATACAAGCAGCTTTCCAACTGCAAGGCATGAAACGGTCAGTCACAAGTCAAGACTATACTTTACTGTGATCAGGACTATGTACATGTAGCTTCGGTTGTCTCAGTGTATATTATGTGTAGACTATCTATGTTGGATAAATTTTTTCTGTTTTTATGAAAGCTTCTATAATATCATACTAACACTGTATACCTGGCAGCTAGTGCACCCAACTTTCCCAAGATGGAATATAGTGACTGAGGCTGTATCAATTAGCTTCTTCAAGCTCACTGAAGTGTAGGCTCAGCAATGTAATCCCTGTTGACATACAATCCTAACTGTGCTTCCTTTATGTAATGAACAGTAAGGTGCGTTATGCCATAATGACATGCATGTAGCACAATCACTGTCTTCGATGAGCACAATTACTTGACTGGATGTGTAAGAACATATAGAATGAAAACAATACACCATGTTTCTTGCGAAGGCTCGCCCCAATAATGCAATGCATTCGTCTAGTAGTTGTTAAACATGACTTTAACATGAATGGCTTGCTTTCAAGCACGTAACAATTGCTGCGTTTACAGAAGCTTCAACAACAAAGGTGATGATTACTATTTCTTCCAATACATCCCACTAATCCTTTTATCCGATGCTGTCAAAATTAGCTGCTATCGCACTGACCCTACCTGTACCCACAGAGGGATTTCAACAATGAAGAGAATAAGAACTGGTTTATGTAGTCATTTAAAAACTGAGACACTTTATAAATTGATTCCTTTGTCATCTGAAGGTGCTAGTTTGGAAACATTTAATTATGAAGCAGCTATTAGTGTATGGGCATTAAAATCGAATTGAAGAATTCTTACCTAATGACATGCAGACTCATGATTGGCATTTCATTTCAATTGTTTGTTTCTTTCTAAAGATTTCAAACTCACAGTACACTAGCTTATGCATCGCTACCGGTATTATGTTAAATTACACCACACTACACGTACACTGTACACGTATGTCCATGTCATGTGTGGCGAAAACCCTGTATGAAATTCAAGCTGTGGGAAACATTAAGACCAAACTACTGGCAATATTGATTTGTTTCCTTTAAAATAAATGTTTAGACTGGAGAAGATACAGAAGTTATGAGCACTTTCAAATGTAAAATTGTTTGTGCACGTGTGGTACTGATCTTCTTGGATATTGGTCAGAACGTTTAACTACATAAAACTCACATTTGGTGAATTCTTTAGCATAAATAGGGAATAAGATTACCCCCAATTTCCTAGCTATTTGGAATTATATACGGTACATACAGTATGTACATGCATATAACAATGCGATACAATACAAAATTATAATCTCACATTGAAACTAAGATACATGTACATGAAAATATACATTATGAAGCAGTCTATGCGACGCATACATTACTTATAATATGTACATGTACAAGCCTAACAAGACCTCACTGTTAAGATACTACAAAAACAATACTGCATTCTGTCAGAAATACATGTACATGTAAAAAATAATCTCAAAAACATGTAGTGCCATATATTGGGTATATTTTGACTGTATTTAAGCTTTAGAATTTTAAACTTCAT
>JAYJLX010051290.1:0-11401 GCA_036873525.1 Chalinula nematifera | reverse complement strand
TGATTAAAGAGGAGCAAATATCAGTTCGAAAGAAAAATGCAAAAGTTATGAAGTTATTGAAAGAGCAAGTGCGTATTAGGAAGAAACTATTAAAGCAAAACGTTCCTTTCTTTTTTACATCTCATGGCAGAGATCGTCCTTTGGAAGAAATTATCGCTGATGTTCGTACACTGATTATTGAAAATACGACTTCCAATGAATCATTACGACCAGCTAATAGATCATTATCAGTCATCGAATTGGTACCACTCCATCCTTGTATGTATGTCTTACTTGTAAAGCTTAACATGGTATAATACTACTATATTCTATAGCAACTAGCTATAGCTACTGAGGCAATGTTACAGGAAAATTTTACATCATAATTGTAAAAATGCCACATGTGCACGCATGCGCGCATTTGCGCTGCATGTACAGTATGCATGTATCTGGTGATTGTGTATGTGGCTGTAGTGGCAACAAGAACTTTATAATTATTGTACTAGTCTAATACAAGTACATGTATGTTCAAGCTCTTCAATTTTCTTTGTTTTATACTTTTGCTTTTTTTATGCTATCAAACAGGACTCAGTTATGCCCAAGTTGTCCAAAAAAAAAACAATCAATTGTAAAGGCTTCTTTTATGTGATATGTGATGTATAAAGCTTTATAACTATTTCACTTCATGTGTATGTTAACTCATTGTGTTCTATATCCTATCACTTGTAAAGCTTAACTATTGATTTGGTCACTTCATGTGTGTGTTAACTCTACATGTATGTCTTACTTGTAAAGCTTAACATGGTATAATACTACTATATTCTATAGCAACTAGCTATAGCTACTGACGCTTCAATAAAACTTTGTATGCTATAAATTTTAGTGCTACTCTAAGCACTCCAGGAGACACCTAAAGTATACTTCAGTCAGCAGACCCTGCTATGATTCCGGTAGATGCCACTGAACTATCGTCACTTTGAGCCTGGCCTCCACACTGATATCATGTATGGCGGCTTCAGACTGAACAATGAATGACTTCGTTAATGTATAATTTTAGTGTTATCCTTTAATTAACAGATAGTTTTTTTATGTTTCGCCTGGCATATCGTTTCTTGTACCTTTATTGTATGTTCACTAATATATGAGTATCTTATTGTCGTTTTCTCACTGGTAATAATTGTGACGAAAAGGGCACACTTTATAAATTTTAATGTATTGAATAATGATAAAAAATAACTCGAATATTACTTCTCAGACGATCACGGTTTTTTCGCAGATATAGGTACTTTGAAGCCTTCTCTATCGACTAGTATAGTAAGTTTTGTCATTAAACACTTCTATAAACATGCAAAAGCGAGTGGAAAAACTATAGTCTTCTTCGAGGCGACGTACAGTTTGACTTCATCCTTCCGCTAAATTCACGGATTTTGCTCCATTCAAGCAACGAAAACATCAAGCAAGGTTCAAAGAACGAGTAGATATCAAGATTATCCTTTTTCTACGGCAATAATTTGGTCAAATCATCGTGTAAAGTCCCATCGTGTTTTTCCATCGCCGTTTTTTCAATGTGGTCGCTACGGAAAAAATCACGTGATCACACTAAATGAAAGTACTTTGAAGTTAATTTTCTTAAAAAGTATTTTAGAGACTTTTTTACTTTAAAAGCAAGTATCTTAGCAACGAAGCGATCAATACCTGTCAAATCTTGACATATTGATGACAGTGGTATGTAGTTTATGCTGATTGCTTCAATTAATTTTTTTCCAATAATCAAAAGTGTGCCTTTTTCGTAGAGAGGGTCACAATTATTATCACTATATTATATTTTTTAACAACTCGGTCAGTGGTATGGGATCTTGTTTTTTTGTATGTACAATATAATTATGTAGTATAGTACCAGTGGGGTATATCACACCACCAGCTGCTTGCCTGGTAACTGATCATCATAGAATCGATCGTGTAGTGTTAGAAAATTGGTATGTGTACATATATAGTTATTCTACATGCAGCATGTCAGGTCACACCCATCAATCACACTTCTAACGAATAGCTATGAGTAGGGAAGGGCTTTAGTAGTACATGTAGCACCATACCCCTACACCCTGTACATGCATACATGTAAATAATTCATGTACATCTATAAACAAAACACAACAGAACGATTACATTACTTGTACTTTTTCTTGTTTGTCAAAAGCGGTAGAGGTATTCAGGTACTGACTACAAAGCAGATATGATATACCAATGTATATGGGTTATGTATACAGCACGAAATAATACAATGATCGTACCTGTAGGATGGATGTACTACTGTGTGCACATGCACATTGGGTAGTTACCAGAAATTATATTGCTCGGTTGGGAAACTTAATGAAATATGCAGCTTCATTGCGTGACAATTTTTTTTAATCCCAGGCTGTAGTCCTAATAATTAACGTACTGTACATGCACAGTATTTATATAGTTACCAAAATAAAGTGGTTAGCTATTCAATAGTCAAGTATAGTAATTAATAGTATTAATTAAGTACAGCATACACATCATAACAACTCCTTAATTGGTAAATTTACTGTTCAAACATCAGCACAAAAATCCTGATATTGTATGTAAATGTACGTTAACTCAACTCCGTTGATCTGTACGTAATCTCTGCATCTTTAACTCCAATAACCTAAGTAAGCATCAAATTGAGCAGTAATAGCAACACTATAAATTACGCTATAAATTCGCAAGGACAGGTACCATATGCTCAGATTCATCTGAACCAGGCCTAACACGTTTCTTTCATATGTTAATAGATGTAATATGGAATCACGTACCCGTTCTCGACCATGTACCAGTGTAAGGCTCACCCCAATAACTTTGATTTTCAGGAAAGGAAAAATAAGAAAAAATCAAGTGACTATTTTATAATCTCAACTATCAGCAACCACAGCATCCTTTGTCTGGGGCATGGTATTAATCAATACAATGAGCATGAAACTAAGGGACCATTTTCTTCAAACAGTATTTTATAATAATAGTGTTTGTATTAACAAAAAAGAAATGGGCAATGTCAGACGAGGCGTATACACCAATGAACTCAGAATGTTGGCGTCATAAAATAACTGCGCCAAACCAGTTAAGGCCAAGTGCTGACCAGTTCACACACTGCATGATTTTTTAGTCATATAGTCGGATCTGTAGTCATGTCTGTCTCGCATGGTTGTATGACAGGTAGAATTTGAAAGCTATATTTTTTTGATGGATCTTCGGCTTCGAGTTCGATCGGATACTTTCTTCCATTTTTTGGAGAGTAGAATCAGCTCTTACTGGATGTACACTGGGTAGTTGTGCAAGATAAAAGGTGCTCCAGGAATTCTGGTGGGACTATATTAGATTGTTCTAGGTTGTCACATTTTACACTGGAAGGTGGTACCTTGTTGATCAAAACGCTGGCACTGCTTGAGTCCTCTTCCAAAGCGACATTGTTTTCATACATATATTTATAAAACTTGCATTCAGCATTTAATTGGTCAATTTCCTTCTCGAGCTTCTCTTGGTCAATAGTTTTTTCCAGTTTCATTATCTTTTGTCCTCTACATGTACATGTATGGTGAAAACAAGAAGAAAATGTATAATGCATGTGGGTTTTAATGAAGAAAAATATAAAACCTTTGCAACATCAGTAGTGAGAATCGCCCACGTGGTAACGAGTCCAACTATTTTCGATATACCATGTTTACTAATTCTTTTCCCATATGCTCAATGCATGTCCAATGTAATGTATTTTGAAGACATTACTTACCATTAATATTTCATTATAATATTGATAACCATTAATAACTTGTAATAAATCATTCATAACTACTAATATTCTATTATAACTAGCGAACAGAAATCAGAATATACTGGATTTTAGCGATCAAAAATACACATTAAACAGTATGATAGAGCCGTTAAAAAGTAATATTGAAACAGATCACATGAGTATCTAAACAACTATCACCAAGATTCTGGAATTGCAAATGGCGATTTCGAAATGAAGAAGACTGGTTTTTGTTAAGATTTTCTTGAAATACACGGACGTGGATACAAAACGACCTACTAATTTTTAACGGAGCAAAATAAGCCTCAATTCTTCTTGAATGGTATAAAAACTGAAGAATCTGTCTAGAGGGGGGCCCGTTGTGCCAGAGACTTTATAAAGAAACAGTAGCGGTGTAAACTGTTTTACCCGTACTTTACCTATGTATTAAATTATTTGATAACCCCCCATTAATTAATACACTGATGTCAATAACATGGTGTTAATTGGACCATACATATGGGAGTGGCAAAAGAAAAGCTAAACTAGTATACTACAGTGTAAATCCCTCTACATTAAAGTTTTTCATAGCCAGCCCCTTCCTGCCATGCACAGCAGCAGCAAGTGAAGTGAGAGGGCTGGCTATGCAAGACTACATAAAGTCTAGCTTTAATTCAAATTATTCGTGCTGGCAGACATTACAGGAGCTATAAGTAAAAGCAATGCATTCTGCAATATAGTTCATACAGAGCTCAGGATAGCAAAGTCCAAAGGGTTAAAAATACAGCACATGTCAAGAAATCAACTGTCAAAAAATTTGAATTTTACATAATTTAATTTGTATGTCAAAGAATGGCATTTATTCGTTTGTAACTATGCTAGATACTGAGGGCAAAATCCACAAATTTCAAGCTTTCCTCTTTCGTTTGATGTAGCGTTTAAACAAATCGGCTGTTGTCGCTTCATCACATAAAAATTTCAAGTCACTTCCATACATAAAAGTAGGAGCGCTCGAAAATTTTCCTTGACTTCTACCCATCCATATCTCTTTGATTGAGGCTGCCACAAAATTTGTATGGAGCTAATTACTGGTGTACCTTTAAAGACCACCAGAAGTTCCTTAACGACGTCTTTATCAATCACTTGCAACAGTATTGGTCCCACTTATTAAGTTCTTTCTTCCAGTGGCGGATCTACGTGAGGGCTGGGGAGGGCAAGGCCCCGTTTGCTTTATCAAGTACTTTGCTTGTAGAAACAATGAATAAGTGACTGATAATGTTATTCATGATGCTGCACAAACAGCTGTGTAAACTGTTTAGATGCCACCAAACAAGAGTTGTTGTAACCAAATTTCTTGCCCCCCAAAATTTCTTGCCCCCCAAAACTCATGTCCAGAAATCCAATGGCACGGAAAACTAAACACTAAAGTATACGAAGTTTAAACATACTTTGTTAATCATATGCATTGCTAATCATTGTTACAATATTATTAATTAACTTTGATAACCATGGCCGTTCACACAATACTATGCAACAGTGTTATATAGTGTACCGTAATAGTTTCTTGCTCTACTTAAACGCTTAACAAGTTTAAAAGTTCCCCCTGGTGATGGCCAGTTCTGGCTGTTTCAAGGAAACGGCAATGGTCGCGCTCAACTTTTGGTGTGAACTTTTGAGGAAGTTTCCGCAGCAGCCTAGGTCCTGGACGACTATGTGAAGGATACTATAAAGTAGAGAACAGTTAGAAATACACTTTGTTAATCACATTTTTCCGAGCCGTCATGGCCGCTCCTACTCTTATGTATGGCAGAGAGACCTCGAATCTTTGTGAAACTTTTCGCTAACCTGATGAAGACGAATGACACATGAATGATGGAGAAGTTCATAAACCGAGTGAAGCCAAGTTGTAGATACTGCTATATGTGTATATGAACTGTTATAAGTTGAGTTTTTTCCATACAAAATTGTTTTAATTATTTTAATAATTCGAAAAAATTCAAATATTCTGGGGCGTGACCACTGATTTCATGGACATGTAATGTTCTAGATCCGCCCCTGTCCAAAATGAACAAAAAATTCACCTTGTTTTTAAACCTGAACTAATATGGTAAACTATAATATTGACTCTATACTTTTGCTGTACAGCCATTTTATTAATAGTTAATACAGTTGATTCGGCAGTAAGAGTAATATAATAATTAACAAAATATGAAAACAAATTTGATTAACAAAGTGTGAATATGATTTCCGTATACAATTTCTGTGACACAACAAAGTTTTCCTTGACATGAACGAAAACGCATGGTCACGGACTACTGAACAAACCTTCTTCTAAACACCAGCAATTTGAATTGTAGCATTTATTGCGTGTCACACAGTGAATGTTACAGCTCTAAACTGTCAGAATCGAAAATCATATAGACATATAAAGGCACAGGCTAGTCGTTTTGACGATTGATAGAAAAAAAAAAGAAACTCAAGCACTTATATTTTTGCCACATGATCCGGAGAGAAGCAAAGACGAATTGACAGCATGGATGTAACAGGACCTTCTTCTGTTCTCCAAGCTGCACTACTGGGATGGCATGCATGGGAGGAACACAAGCAATTCAGTCACCATCGAAAAGAAAGAAACACACCTCCATGGTACACGCCTCTATAGCTAGCCCTGCCTGCGCATGCGTACATTACCACATAGTTTTAATCTGCTAGTTTTGTAACTAACGTACGAACACACGAATGAACGACCCATTACCGTATCCCTCGCTGTGGCTTCACCCACACGAGGAATATCCAATAGCTTGAAACATTATTACATGGGCTATATATTCTCACTCCTACTCCCTTTTTAGAATTAAGGACTCATTTGTGGTTAATTACCATCAATTCACAACTAGTATACCAAACAAGAACAAAAGGTTCACTATCCCTTATGAGCATGGATACATACTCTTGCAGACATTACAGCCAGCCCCACACTTCAAAAGAGAAACAAGCATTCAGCAGAAACCTTTTACAAAGGAGTGGCTGATGAATTAGCAATGAAAGGGTTAAAAATACAAACATTCAAGAAGAAAGGTGTGCTCAACATACAAGCCTTGCAAAACTTGGACTAGAAATTTGCTTACAACACTGTGACAAAGCAATTTCAATAGTGACATTTGTTAGCCTTGCCATACCAAGCACACCACGGAAGTTTTTGGTCTATTCTGAGCATGGATACAGAATTGTTAAAATTGCTGCTATTTTTACGAAGCTCAACTTCAGACACCTGTAAAAAAAATTCCGGAATACTTACAGACAGAAATTTGTACATCAGCCTTTATTACAAAGAACGCAGAGACATACTCAAAACCTTCCTCCAATGAATTATGACTTGCAGGTATTGCCCAGAGGACTTATCTCATGATCAAGAAGATCGACACAGACAGGACAAAAATGGTAGCATAGAAGGCTAACTGCAGAGTAAGTTTAAAGCATAGGAACTGGACCTTCTGCACCAGCTGTAACTCATGCCCACCTTATATCGTATATTTACTTGTACTTATTGTACATGTTCATACATGTATACCATATGAACCTTGAGGTTCTCAAATTTCGCGAAAAGCAAGTTATCGTAAATTTATGCTTTCGTGAATTGCTTAATTTTTCAGGGCATGGTCACGTTTCTCAAGCATAGCCTCGAGGTTGGAGCATGGTTGGAGTTAGTAAAAGTTTTATTTGTGAAACGCGTACATGTATATGAGGCTTTTTTGCATGGTACTTTGCCACTGGTAAATTTATGTGTACAGCGAGGGATTTGTACATTTAGTACTAGGTTCTGGGGTTTTTTTATTGACCTGTCAAGATATATAGTAAGACTGATTCAAAGGTGGTGTACTCCAAGGTGGATGAGGAGGACCCTACTGAACACGGGGATCGTAATGAGCGGTTGCAGAATCAAATGGTGTATTGATGCGAGTTTATCATGTCAATCGATCTGTGTACATGTGTAGTGACCATAATATCATTAATTGTATATGTATACATGTACATGTGTGGTACAGTACATCCTCATATATCCATATCTCATTAACTCAAATGCATGCTATTATTAATTATGGTAATTACATGTACAGTAGTTCGTTTCAGAGTATCTCTAATATTTATGCCGACTATAAGTTTCTTGTACCTGTTACCTGCTGTTCGTTCGTTGATGAGAATGCCAAGTATACCAGTCCATTTGGAGAGTTCCCAGTGAGCCCATTTGTAAGCCCACATGGAGGGCTCCCTGTGAGCCAATTTGGGACTTAGGAGGCTCCCATTGGGGGGGGATTCCTAGTGAGCCCATCTGGAGGGCTTTTGGTGAGCCACTTTGGGAGGCTCCTGGTGAACCTGTTCAGGGGGGTTCCCAGCTGTAAGGCGTGCTGAGCCCATCTATGAGGTAAGCAAGGCATTCCAACACTGGGTTGGTGTGGCGGCTGATGTTGGGATCACTATGCATGGTGGCAATTGGTGGTGTATTGCTAGAATCAGTATCGCTGGGAAATCATCCATGGTGTTCATAGCAAAAAAAATGGTCTAGTATAAGGGTCTGTAATAAATATTACACCCCTTCCAGGGGGCTTTATATCGCGTATGCACACGAAATGATATTAAATAATCCCGAGGGATTATTGAATATCATATCGCGATAAAGCTGTGGCAGGGGTGTAATAGTTCACTTACTCAACAGAAGGCTTAAAGATTCAAAAAGGACACAGGAGAAACGTGAAATCTCTTGAGCGGATCACAATAGAACTTGAGAGCGCTATGCTTTTTTTGTCAGGACTCTTTAACTTTCAACACTCCGCTTACTTCTATGAAAATCTGTCACAAGATAGATAGAATCCGTATTTCTGATAGTTACTGCATCGTAGATCATGCCTTTCTGTTAGTTTTTGTCTTGTAAATCATGTCAAACGATCATCGATCTGTTTTTCATTCGCTTCCACGGAAATATCGATATTCCCTGGATAATATGTATCGGCACGTGTATCGCAAATAAACCGTGCGCGGTGCCTTTGATCTGCAAGGCTTCTATAGAATAATGTTTGATACTCGACTGGCAGCAATATCTCCAACAAGAATCATTCCCCTGGTCAGTAATGGCTACACTTAGCAGTTCATAGCAAAAAAATTGGTCTTGTTTATACAATAAGGGCTGCAAAATACTTTTCTCATCTCCAATGAGTATTGCTCTCCTTGTAGCAAAACATGTGTACTTAGCAGTTCATAATTGGTTTAGGAAAAAAAAAATTGTTGTTTGGTACTATAAGGGGTTTTCTCATCTCCAAAGAGAATCGTTCCCCTTGTAGTAATAGCTACAACATGTGGATATAGCAGTTCGTTTGATACTATACGGGATCGACTGGCTGCAATAGTTTTCTCATCTCCAACGAGAATCGTTCCCCTGGATGGTAGTAATGGCTACACCATGTGGTTCATAGCAAAAAAAAAATTGGTCGAGCGAAAAAACTTGGTCTTGTTCGATACGAGATAGACTGTAGTTTTCTCATCTCAAACGAGAATCGTTCCCCTTGTAGTAATGGCTACACGATGTGGACTTGCAATTCATAGCAAAAAAAAATTGGTCTAGCAAAAAAAATTGTCTTGTTTGGGCTGCATTAGTTTTCTCATGTCCAACGAGAATTTTTCTTGGACTTAGCAGTTGGCAATCTCCTCTCCTGTCATAGTTTTTGTCAGAGTTTCCAATTGGATCAAGCGTTGTTGAACCTTCCAATCATCAATGTAGCGTATGATACCTCTCCTAGCGTTGTTGTACCGTCATAGATTACATAAATGTACTTGTTTTTGATCTCCATTTGTAATGTTTCTTTCTCTTCCTTTAGAATAAATGAATATGGGAGTATCGCTAGACGTAAAGCTTTCTATTCAAGGATTTCTCTGACCTCATCGAGTTTCTTTAAAGGAATTTCCACTTACAAAATAGTCGACTGGTACTCACAGACAAATCCGAAACTCTTTTAATCTTTTTGAAGGATCAACTTTTGGTTCCTTTAATCAATGTCGACTAGAAGATTTTTTTCTTCCCAGTAGGAGGCCTATGTCTCTTTCTGCTAATGTCAGCCTGTGTTTGTGATTCAACTTCTGCAATAAAGATGTTGCGTGAAGTTCGTTGTCAAGTGTCTCAACTTCTTCACCTTCACTGTGAGTTTCTTCACTGGAGAGAACTATATCTGCTAACAACTGAAGTAACTGAACTGTCACTGTCAGCCATTTTCCTTCAGGCAATCTCACCGTCATGTGCTATAGTCTATAGGTACTTAACTTTCTGTTTAGACAGGCACACACTGTGCAAACTATCTAAAGATTCTAATCTCAATAACTCACAACTGGCAGTATAACTGTATAAGTATAACACTATCAAGTAATAGACTAAGTGTGCATGTACATACAATTTTGAAGGAGTGGTTTAATTGTATAAATTCCCTAATATGCCAGCATAATAGGGGCATTATGAGTGAGCCTATTATGCCCAAAAATGATGCCGGCATAATTAGCATATCCCTAATTAAATGTGTTGAATCAGGCATCATAATACAGTAGCACTAGTCTCTTCCCAGCCCATCCCCTACAGTAAAGGAATGCTTGCACTTTAGAGAAAACGGTCCTTGTAGCTGTTATACAACTGCTGGAATTAGTGAAACTGCGTATAGTGCGTGATGTTACTTTGTTGTTAGAAGGAAGGACAAATGTAAAGTGCTGCTAGCTATAAATTTGCTTTTACTTTTGGAATTCTGACAGCAGGGCTCTTTAGATAGTTATCAGCACTTTACATTTGTCCTTCCTTCTAAAACATCACGCACTATACGCTAACTCAAGGACTAAAGGGACACTGCAAACAACATAACGTAAGCAAAATACACAGTAAGAGTATAAATGGTTCACACTATAAACGTAACGTTAACCGTAATGAAAGCGAATACATGGGAAGAGTACGAATCGTTACCATAATGTAATGAATTGAAATTTTTTCTATTCATTCCGTATTCGTACTCTTTTAGTGTCTTAGCTTTCGTTACGGCAGTTAATGTCATTACGTCTATAGTGTCACCCTTTTACCAAGTTCTATTCTTATGCTACGTTAACGATTCATACTGACTCTAATTGTTGTGTATTTTGTAACTAGATCTATACAAAAAAATAATGTCGCAGATTCAGTACTACCTGCCTGACTAATATGAAGGGTGCATGCAGGCCAGGAAGAGACTACGTTTAGAAGTCGGCAATGCCTCTTGTGTAGCAAGTGGCAGGGAGTCTAGTAAGGTGCTCTAATGATTATTACTACTGGCTAGCTTGCCGGGCTAGCTTTTGGATCCTACTCATGTATCGTAAGTTGCTTCTGCGCGTTCTCTACTGACCATTGGATTATATCATAAGGATTCATAGCAAATCTAGTGAACTGACAATAGCAGCTGTAAAGCCGTGAAAGAAATGCGTCTTACCTAAAGGCCTTCAAAGTAAAAGTAGCTGTAGCATTGGATATATATAATATTACTTAGTCAACCGTTTTCTTGGGTTCTGACATACTGACAATGTACACATTTTCATAATAATTCACCCATCTGTTTAGTTTTGGTACCATTCCGCTCA
>JAYJLX010051279.1:0-11409 GCA_036873525.1 Chalinula nematifera | reverse complement strand
ATGACTGTCTGTAAACATTATCGATATCGTGAAAGAGACGAAGTGGTTAATTTCCAGGGAATGATTGAAGAACAGTATGAAAGAGAACTACTTTTGAAAAGATGCCAAGATGATACTAATTAAGATGGGTATAATGATGCTTGTTTTTTTATCTTATGAATTACAGTTTGTAATATACTTGTTTACAGATAATATTTAGAATCAATGCTTTCGTTAAAATTGCCTTCAGTATTCCTAGTAATTAAGTTTTTGTGCAAGTCTGTTTACATTGAAAAGTCTAATTTAATGCAATCCAGAAATAGTTTACGTTGCATGATGACGCAAAAAAACACATAATTCGTGGTTTTACCGCTACATCGAATTCCTTATATGTATATAAGTATATGTATATAACAGATTAATGAAAGGGTGTATATACTTGAGTATAAATGTGTGTACAGGGTAAATATAAAGGTATACGTGTATATACAGCAGGGTTAATGTAAGAATAACGTATATATAGGGTGAATGTAAGAGGATATACACATACATAACAGGGTTAATGTATGGTAAATACATGATTAATGTAAGGGTATGCCCATACATGTACATACAGCAGGGTTAATGTAAGGGTATACATGTATACAGGGTTAATGTAATTAGGGTATAAAGAGTTAATTTACACATTTTTACGTAATCCTTACTATTAATGTAGTTAACCTCTCCGTGTTCCAGTGCGCAGTTACTATTGTTAATACGTATCATAGTTTTTGAGAAATTCCAATATGTATATCATAGTAGAAATGCTGCATGCTAAAGGTCCAGCAAAATGCCTTGCTGATGGTAGGTATACTGTTGTACTGCACATGCCAATGATGGATTCGGCTGCATGGCTGCTCAGTGATGATGATTGCTGGTGATTAAGCAAGAATAATAATAATAAACCACCACTCACACAAACAAGAATGACATGTAACATAATAAAATTAAGTTTATTGGGTAGGTTTTCCACACATGCACACGTATATACATTCTAGAAATACCATGCACCCATGCAGCATGATTAAATCACTTTTTCAAACAGCAAACAATGCTTGTCCCACATACATGTATAATACATGAAATAAAAACCCCACAAGTAATAAAATTAGTATAACTCAATAATTATACAGCAGATCTAGAGACCGAATTTACCATGCACATGTGTGTACACAGTCATATATATAATATTACAAATTCCACCAGCTTGCTTCACTGTAATAAATAATTAAATAACCAGGAACTATAACACATGCATGAGTATGTGCATTTTACTGCATATATGGTTGCTTTTGTAGCTAGCACATGCACAATTATAGTTAAAAATTTCACATGTAGGTGAGAATTAGCCCAATCACTATACACACAGTAGTGTATATTACTGTCTGTAATTGGATAGCAACTTTAACCAATCAATAATTATGACAACAATGTAGAGTAGTATAATGGCTCTAATAAATTAACCATGCACTATTAGTACTGACATGTACATGTCGCACTATTTTGGTCAATAAGCATATAGAATCAAAATCAGTAATACAAACACACTGATACTTTCTTATTTATATAATTATAAACAGTGTACCGTAATTCAGGAAATTTTCATCATGGTTTTATTTCCATATAATCTTCAAATTTACAGAAATTAACTTTATAAACTTAGCTAATGTATGGAGCTACCTAAAAAATTTTACAATTTACAAAAATAAATTTACTAAGTAACAGTTAATGCATGGCTCCGAGTGTAACATCAGATTTGTATGCACGAGCTTCCGTTCGAGGTACTAAAAATAGAGCACAAGGCGAAGCCGAGTGCTCTATTATTAGCACCGAGACCGGAAGCTCGTGCGGACAAATCTGATGTTACACGAAGGAGCCATGCATTAATTTTTTTGTTATATACCTGAACGAGAAATCTAACAAGGAATTGACAGTGTAAAAAGTCTTCTGAAAGAAACCTCGGGCCTTTAGAACACTCTTTTAGCAACGAAACAAAGGTAGCCAGTCAGGCACTATTATCTTGGGAGGTCGGGAGTGGCAAGTCAAACCCACCATGGTCTATAATGCAACACTTTGCTTAGAAGACCTCATTTAAACATTGTGATGCCTTTTAGCATCACAAACCACAAGGAGTGGTACAATATTATTGTACCATGGTTAATTCCCATACTAAAGAGTAGGGAAAAAGAGCCAGAGTGGTACAATAATTGTACCACTCTGGCTCTTTTCCCCTACTCTTTAGTATGGGAATTGGCCATGGTACAATTATGATGTACCATGGCTGGGATAAGTCACAGTGGTACACAAGATTTGTAACACTGTCAATTCCATTGATTTTTCGTTGAGACATATAACAAATACTGTTATGTTATGATGGTGGGTTTCATTAATGATATTTTACTCTTTCTTCTTCTCTCTCAGGGTACTTTAAGGAGGTCGCAGTTGTCTCCAAGAGTAGCTAGGAAAGGGTTTAGCTTCAGAAGAAAGAAACAGTATCAGGTCAACATAAACAACAAGAGAGAGTAAGTAGGAATTAGTTTTCAATTTCAATTGCTGTTACTCGTTTTGTTTATATCCTAGTTCGGGTCAAGCTGACTATTACCATGAGAGAAAGGATTCATGATAGTGACCACACCCCCTATTACGCAACCTTGTTCCTTTGTTTTATTTGCCTATGTCCAAATCTACCACCTCTCGTTTCCTTCCTTACTTCTTTCCCGCTCTTTTTGTGGTCAAATTGAACATATTTTCTACCAAAGGTCTCCTTTTATCTGATCAAAAAAAATTGTTGTTTTTAGTTATCACAAAAGATTATATAATATACCGTTTATTTGACATGTTTGTTGTTGGTTTATATTATCTCAGTAATATAATGTGTTTGTATAATTATATCTATGTTAGTGTGGTACTTACTGGGTCTCATAGATTATATTATTATCCATATCACCTGATGTATGTGTATCTATAGTATTTGGTAGACCCATCGATATCTCTCCTCTGCAAAGGTACGTTCAGAATATAGACTAGCTTATAATTAATGGGTTAATTCTTTTCCCATCATCCTGGAATGCACATTGAATTCGCTTGCACAGAACTAGAGTCTATACTTTGGTTGCTTTTAGATCACAGTCATTGACACAGATGCAGCGGTAGTCTAATTCAGCCCCACCCTTTTATTTAAGGGCGTGTCTGGTGTATGATAAAGAACGCGAAAGACGTATCTATTTATATAGTTATGAATTCATACAATCGATTATTGAAAAAGTTTAAGGAAGATACTGAATTTGCTGCCAACACAGCATTAAGCCAATGGGATAAAGATGAACTAAGAAGACATGCTGAAAAGGATAGAAACAAAATCCTACATCGTTCCTGTTTTAATGGATGGTATGATGTATCAATTAGACTAATAGAAGAGTTTGGGTTAGATCCTAAAAAAAAGAATTGGAATTGGGAAACAGCATTACACTGGGCTTGTAAATCTAGTAATGTAGCATTAGTAATGAAGCTTACGTCATCTTACAGATGTGATCCTCTCCTACGTGATATTAATGATGATACCGCACCACTACACTGTGCTATACGGAGCGGCAATAGTACGATGGTTCAATCAATTGTTGAATTT
Source organism: Chalinula nematifera (assembly GCA_036873525.1). NCBI lineage: Eukaryota > Metazoa > Porifera > Demospongiae > Haplosclerida > Chalinidae > Chalinula > Chalinula nematifera. Next base: position 7,766 of record JAYJLX010051279.1, on the reverse strand, counting down.
TGTAGGCGTGGCTCATCAAATATAAAGTATATGAGTGACAGTATTATGACTACAGCATGGAAACACTGGGATAATGACATTATTAAGTGTTTAATTAATGAAGGTGAATGTAGTTTAAGAATCAAGAATGGTTCTACCACTATACTACACCAGTGTGTCAATGATAAATGTATTAACAAGTTGATATTTGTACTGGATGAATGTCATTGTGATGTTAATGTTAAAGATAAGAATGGAGACACAATACTACACAAATGTGCCTCACTGGGTTTGTCAAAATTGTTTAAAATTCTTATTAGTAAATTCAATTGTAAACCAGATATTGAGAATAATAAAGGAGAGACTCCATTGCATATAATCTGTTCCTCTATAGTAGAACAAGGCTATACTGATGACAAGGGTCAGATATTGCTTTACTTATTAATGGATGCCAAAGTATCTCCTCATACTAATTTTAGTAACAGTGATATTTCTGTTTTATCTGCTGTATGTAAAGCCATTGATTATGATTACCATGATCCTTCAATAGTACGTTACCTCATTATGGATTGTGGGTGTGACCCTAGTAATCACAGTGATCTCGTTTTACACACAATGTGTAATGTTATTAGTAAACATGGACTGCAACATATTGATATATTGTATCACTTAATAGTAAATTTGAAATTAGATCCTCACATTAGAAGTAAAGTTTGTATTATGTGCTATCCCATGGAAAGCAATGACATGAATGCTTTTGACGCCAAAACCACATTTCTGGATAACGTAACTAATTTGGTAGTACAGCATTCATCTGTAATACCTGATGTGCTCTTGGAATTTATTTATTATTTCTTAACTAATATAAAATGCAAATGTGATTTCCATCCCAAGTTGATTGATTTCTTAGAAAAAGTGATGTGTGAATGTAATTTCAATCTAAAGTTGACTGTGGTCGTAAAAAAACTCTATTCTGTTAATAGAATGAATTCAATATCCATATTACACCAATTAGTAACAAAGTTTGGTTTTGAAGTCAACAAAACCAGTCATGATAGTTTAGTGGATGCCACTCTTAACAATATATGCCAAAACACTGATATTGATTACACAATATGTCTTCAAAATCCCTTCCATTCAGCTAGAGTTATTATATGTTGTTTAAAGCCACCCTACTCTTCAAGCATCTATTCCTTATTCTATGATTTAATCAACAGTAGTGAGCTTGATTTAATGAGTAAAGCTGATATATTTGGTAATACATTGTTACACCTAGCTTGTCTCTTTTATCATGGAGATTCAACTCTAATTGAAGATTTGATTTTAACTGGTAAAACTGATCCATTGTGTGTTAATGACTACCAACAAACACCTCTAACACTACTGGCTCTCAGTAGTGAAGCCACAAAAAATGAACTTAATATTCATGAACTGATTGCTCAATTGGGTGAAACAAAAGTTTCTCATCCAATTGAATCCTATGTTAATATCATTATTCTTGGTAGTGCAGGAGTCGGTAAAAGTACTCTTGTTAAAGTAATCAATGACAGATATGATGTTTGGTTTCCTCAATTCAGATCAGTATCAGGAGTTGAACTATGTACTGCTGGAATAGTTCCTCATGTTCTCAATGACAAAGATATGGGTAGAATAATTGTACATGATTTAGCAGGTCAGGTAGAGTATTATTCCAGTCATACAGCAGTTATTGGTAATCTATTACAAGGATCAGCAGGTGTTTTTGTTATTGTAGTCAGTTTAGCTGAGGAAAACGCAATAGAGTCACTACAGTTTTGGTTAAGCATAGTTGAAAATGCCTTCAGCTCAAAGCAATATAAGCTGAATCATGTGTTTGTAGTAGTAAGTCATTACGATGCAAATGTTATAGACATGCTGTTTTATGATGGATCTAGAGCAGTTAAATTAGAAGAAATACAAAGGGCATTTTCAAGGCATGAGTTATTACATATATTTTATGATGATTCCGATATTTTTTACCTTGATTGCCGTAAATTAGGTGGAGAAAACCTCAATTCATTAATGTCCTCATTATCTGGTGCTTGTGAGTCTGTTCGTAGTGTCAATGTTAGAAAAATGAGTATTTATTGTCACATGCTGTATGATTTCCTACGTTCTCATGGTAAAGCTGTGTATTCATTGAATGAATTAGTAGAAGCAATCAAAGGAAGGAACGACAGTTTGCTACCAACTGGAGTAAATCAGTTGTTTAATATTACCAAGTCACTGAGTTATACTGGATTGATAATGCTTTTGGGTAAACTAGAGAATAAGGCAGAGAAAGTGTGGATCATTGCTGATAAATCTGTCTTACTTCGAAATTTAAACGGAGTTTTGTTTGCTCCTAATTTCTTTAAAGGAGTACATGTTGATGACCTCGTTAGTAAAACAGGATTGGTTCGATTATCAAAATTGTCTTATCATTGCAATCTCAAATACAGCTATGATCCTGACATGATAGTGCAGTTTCTGGAATCCATGGAGCTCTCTCAAGAGATAAGTAAAGGTTTTTTACTCACATCAAATCTAGCTCCTACTTTAGAAAGTCTGGAGAATGATCGTTATACCTCTTCATTCCAGCTCTCAATCACACTGACAGACCCAAAACAAGTCAGTTCCAATTTGGGTGGTGTCTATGGTGTCCTGGTATTCATAGTTTCTTCCTGTTTCGATTCATTCATCTCATTATCCTTCATTTATTAAAACATACGGAGACTGACACATCACCTGATAAGCCCATTACTGATAGGCCTTGCCATATATGGAATAACGGAATTCAATGGGGCACACGACATGGTGTTTACACATTGGTGGAAGTTTTTGATCAGCATAAATACTGTGTTTTATTGATGTCTTTTAAATCAGATGATGACTATGAGCAAATGTCACAGCTTCGTAAAGCAGTTATTAATGAAATTCTCTCATGTAAAAGCCAGGTAATCCTGAAGGCATCAACTAAGGAATTCATTATTGATAACACTGACTTACAATATCCTCAAATACTCGACAGAATATCTACTGTTCCTAAGTATAGCATATATGAGTTCTGTGAGTGTCTTATTAGTGGTAAAAAGCCAACATGTGTTTTACCAGATGGAGATGGAAGTGGAGAGCCAAAGAAAATTAATACTCTCTTACTTGGAACTGATATAAGGGAACAGTGTGAGTCTGTGTTGGCTGGACGCAATCCCAAGGTATGTTACATTATTATTATTATTGTATAATTGCATGTCATGTACCTGACAATAATATAGAATTTATCTGAAAAAGTCAATGAATCTGCTGATGTTGGCCACTCAAAAACTACTCATGGAATTCAAGGCGGGATATCAGTAATACTGGTATATAATGCTATTTTAATAAAATAAATAATTAATAATGTCTTTATAATATTCAATAAGCATGCATTCAGAGTCATTAACTTGTGTGCCAGCTTGTGCGGAATGATGTGTGTGTATATGTGTGCTGTATGGTTATATGTGCATGTGTTGTATGGTTACTCGCTGTATCTGTGGACCATACATGGGCTATAATAGTTATATTCTGCTATATAGGGGCGTGGCTGTAATGTGCATCAATCCTCTCTACTGGAACAGCCAATGGAAATTGACAGCAATTCAGGTCTATACTATATCAATATGTCACACGATGCATTCTATTAATAACTTGATTACTAACAATGGATTTTTTTGTTACTATAGTTCTGAATTGTTCCAATGTTTTTATTCTCTTGCGGGATAAATCAGCAAAGTGGGATGATATAGGTCGAGCTCTGGGAGTGAGCATTAATGATCGAGAGAACATTGGACGTGATGTTACTCTAACCTATGATGGACGTTTGGAGAGGGTGATTAATATATGGCTGGAAAAGTCTAAATCACCATCATGGGATGCCTTCATGAGTGCCATGGATCACCTACAGTATAAGTATACCCTCACTAGTAATGGATCTGGTAATGAATGAAGGAACCGGAACCATGCAGCATAGATTGATTTATTATTTTTTGCTAGCAACACACATGTACACATGCACATACACATACACACACATATGTTCATACATGCACACTCTAACAATATCCACACAATAATTAACAAACACACACACTTAAACAAACACCGTTATACGAAGGCTATATGAATCAAGCAACCCGCTACGAACTCTGTATCATTTATGAGCCAACCATGTAAAAGAAGGAAGGAATATAAACTAGAAAAACAGACTATTGTGTAGCTAAGCCGTACTGCTAATGGCATATTGATTCACAGGATATACCTGTCAATGTGAATGAGATGATGGACAGCTTTGGATTCAATGATAGAGCCTGTAGTATCATCACAAAAGTTTTAATCACCGAGGTAAAATATATACATTACACTCAGTCACCAATAATAATAATTATAGTACAGTATATAAGCCAATATAATATTATTATATTATAGTAATGTGGTTAACATTGATAGGATATAAATCATGTGTATAAGCTTCTAATCAATGAAAACTATTATAAAGTGACTCATTCATTATGTTTAGTTTCATTTATTATGTATAGTTTACCACTCTATATAATACACTAATTATTATTTCTCATTAATTTCAGATTGATTATGGTTTGCTATAACCCTGATGAGTGGTCACCTATATACTGTACATGTGTATGTGTACTTGTTGAGGTACACTAGACCTCAACTCCCTCTATTGGAATATAATAGGTCACCTTGATATACTGCTAGCACTGGAGAAGCTAGTAGCAATTGAAAGGTTGACCTATATATAATGTTATATACTGGATATGAATCATCTACTGCCAATAGACAAATGTAAGTTATATACATTGACTCCTACCTTGGAATAGGTGGTGCTAGTAGTGAATGGCCTATTATCAGATATGTACTCAATAGATAGACAGTTTGATTATTGCCTGGACGATATGATAGTGATGGTGAAAGGGTTTATGAAGTTTTATCAAGTACTCATAGCCATGATGTATGAATTAATGGAGCAAATTAATGGAGTGGGAAGTATCGACTTTTGATGGGACGACACGTCATGAGCAACATCATGAAGCACAACATCACACGTACACACACAAACACACGCACCGACACACACATACACCTCATTATGTATATCCAGTAGTCTATATAGCTGCTGTTATTATAGTTATATTGTATCCTTATACTGCTTTATTTAAATACCTTGTTTTTTACTGCTTTAATGGTTCATTATTATAGTACTGGATTAAATCTAAACTGTCGTTTGTATTGATTAGAGCCACGAATCTATGTTTAAGGGGATCACGTAGCAAATGGAGAAGCATTGGTGTAGATGATGGTCATGGAATCAACCCTTTATTTCTTTGACTGACTCCCTATATCTATGAATTTTTCTTTATCTGATATACATTTTTATTTTTATTTTTGTTGTTTCCCTCCTGCTTTGTTTTATTATTTTGGTTAATATGTATTATTATAGCTTGTTCATTATAGTATATCCTTCATATCATCAGCTGATTAATTAATTAATTAGTATATTTTGCTGCTTTAATTTTGTATTTTCTGCTTCGATAAACTACTTTTTTTTACCATGTACAATTTGTTGATTGCTTTTGGCTATTAAAATTTAAGTCTAGATATCATTCCAGCCCGGGCCCACCCTTTTTTTAATTGTGTTAAAAAGTTAATCCAATTATCTTAATCTACAATTCTCTTGGGTAAGTAACTGGAACATTCTTTGAAGTATATAAATCATGCTACAGGTATAGTCAATGCTGCATAATACATGTGGATACCCTGGTATGGGATTATTTCTGTAGTATCTCACATGAGTACATTGAGAGTGAGTTTTTTTTTCATAAAGAAAGCATGTGCAGCAATTTACAATAATCTCTTCCTTGCTCAAAGTGGGTGGGGCTGAATATTAAGAGGTGTGGTTACAGCAAATATGGCTGCTACTGCTGATATGAAGGTAGCTGTTATTGGGGCTGGTCCTGCTGGTTTATGTGCTCTCAGACACTTACTGAGTAGCTCCCCTAGTACTAGTAGATTTATACCAGTTACTATTAAAAGGAGTCCCCGTGTAGGTGGAGTATGATCATCAAGTTCCGTCAGTAATCAAAGTACAGGTGAGTTACTAATAGTTTAAAATCAATATGAATAAATAATTCTCATTTCTGTTTTTTGTGTAGGCTCAAATGTTGTGTTCTGCTGTCAAGAAACTCAGTCCAATTCTAGAATAAGTCAAATGGGTTGATTATCGAGTTCTGTCAGTAATTAAAGTACAGGTGAGATACTAAGTTGAATTTTTTAAAGTCAATAGGTAATTGATTCTATTTTGTGTAGGCTCAAATGTTGTGTTCTGCTGACAAGAAACTCTGCCTGATGGTAGCAAGGTCCAATGGTCTCAGTCCAATAGTGCCAGTATTCAGAACAAGAGATGAGATTAATGGAATGGAGCTATGAGTATCAACAGTATACTTTTAATTTTTTGGATACGTTAACCAGACAATCATTCAAGGGAATCCATAAGGTACGTATGAACATGTGTTGGGCTATTAATTAATTAATTAATTAATAATAGATTATAAGTTTAACATATTTGATATATTAACCATTCCCTCCCCAATTATTACTAGAATGGGTCCAGGCATTAATCAATACTGATATGGATGAAATACATAGGATACTAATGACTGATAATACTATCATTGATAAGAGGAGCTTCCTCCATGGATGGGTGAGTACCACACCCATTATACATCGTATGAGACACGCCCATATTGTGTTACAGAGTGGACTACATTGGGTCATTAACCTTTGCTTACTACTAAATTATCATTGACATTATTATCACAATTCCATCACTGTGTTTACTGAATTGTATTCATATGGGGGAGGAGGGATACTGTTCCTACACTCACTAGAAGTGTTAGTGATAGCACAGTATAAAAAGTATTTCATGTACTTTATCCACACTACCACACACTACATGTTATTACCTTGTATATTGAAGACAGGCAGGCAACACTGTAATAACCTCCATTATTAATAGCTACCATATAGAGGGAAATTTTTGTGGGTATTAATTTCTGCTGTTTCTGTGAGGTCTTAACAAAGCACAAAATTTAAAATTTTATTTACGTTGCACATATAGGGGCAAAGTGTAAGAATAGCAGAAATAAAACCCACAAAAAGCTTGTATTCCTAAAAAACGCAGGAATTTTTACCCATTGAAATTTCCCTCTATACGGTATTAATTAACCGTACTGGCAAGAGTTAGTGGGATATATCTGATTATATGTGTACATACTCTGACCATACCTACAACACGAGCTTGAAACACCTTTTTGTTGCCCATAGTCTGGTTATAGAATGTGTTCTCTGTGTGACATTGTTTACCAACCCTCTCAGCAATGTATTGACACTATACACGGATCACATGACAGTCACATGATACACTGTTAAATAGCCCACTCACCTTAATACACTTTATCCACTCTAACATTCAGGTCAGCTATCTGGGACAATGTAACATTAACGTAATGAAAGCGAATACACAGGAAGAGTACAAATCGTTAACGTATCGTTAATAGTTAAAATTTTTCTAACTATTTACGTCCATTAACAGTTTGTATGGGGTTATTATGTGTAATATACTGTACTTGTACTAGTACTATTGTATTGTATTATACATTATTCCATAGAAGCCTTACAGATCAAAGGCACCGCGCACGGTTTATCCGCGATACACGTGCACTTCCGGGGAAATA
>JAYJLX010051268.1:0-11409 GCA_036873525.1 Chalinula nematifera | reverse complement strand
CCCCCCCCCCCCCCCCCCCCCCCCCCCCCCCCCCCCCCCCCCCCCCCCCCCCCCCCCCCCCCCCCCCCCCCCCCACGTGGGCTTTTAGTAGTATTATTTAGTGTATAGGAGTACTGTGAAGTTTATGTAATTATATTATTGTTATTGTCTCTTATATTGGTAGGAACTGGGTTACACACAAGGCATGAGCAGTATAGCAGCCATGTTATTAATGTATCTAAATGAGGAGGTAAGGAGATCAGGAACAAGGGGGGGGGGGGAGGGGGGAGGTGGGAGGGGAGGGGAGGGGAGGGGGAGGGGACAATGCAGGAAAGGGGAAGAAAGAGAGAAAACGAGAGCATTTAAAGTATGTATAATATATGGTTTGTCAAAGCTTTGCACTGATCGTAAACTAAACATTCTTGTATACATGTACATACGTATACCATATACATGTATATTATAATCCCTGTTTTGTATATGCACTACGTAAGCATATTTGTTTCGTTTGCAGGATGCGTTTTGGGCGATGGTTGTACTAATTGGGGGTAAACGATATGCCATGCATGGTATGTTGATACCAGGTCTACCTAAGCTGTTAGCCTACTGCGAGTTGCACGGGAGATTACGAAGGAGATATCTACCTAAACTCGACAGGCACTTTGTGAGTTCATTATGCTTGTAATTGTAGACTCATAAACCTATCGCTTCATGGCATGGAAACTCTAAACCTAACCATCAAGTATTTATACATTTTAGTGTTATACGTTTTGTTGTACAGGTCTCCCAACACATCGATCCGTCTGAATACGCTACTCCATGGTTCGTTAAGTGTTACCTTGATACAGTAAGTTTAACAGCAGTCTTTATATTGTGTTAATCTTTCATTCATTCATTATTTCAGGTCCCGTTCCAGTTAACACTCAGAATATGGGACTCCTTACTGTTCGAAGGTGAATCTATATTGGTCTCAATGTCGCTGGTCCTTCTGAAACTGTTTAGAAGTGAGTTTGCGTGGTTCTTATTTTAAAATGATAAAATGAAGTAATCATTTAGCAGTAGTAGTAGTATTGATGGTATCCTGATGTTTTATTATTAGAAATATTTACTTTTGCTAGGAAACATGGTTAGAATAAGAGAAGACGAGATTAGAATTTTCCTTCAAGAACTGAGCAAGAATAATTTCGATGAGGACGAGGTGATCAGTGAGCTCGCGAGTATGAACTCTGATCTTGTCAAGGCTCGGTTAGCTATACCCCCTCAAATTGTCGAACTCCAGGACCTTAATCTGTTGAACGCGAAAGCACGAGAACGTGCCCAGGCAAACCTTTCATCTCCTGTACATTCCTTTCCTACCTTAAGTAATGGCCATGCCCCTCTAGTGTTACAGCACCAAGCAACCAACGGTCATGTTAGATAAACTGTTATTAATGGGTTAATATATATATTTTTAAACTTTTTGCTTATTTCTTTTTATTTCTTTTGCGCTCTGTCTTTCTCCTTTTCTCTTTTTCTTTCACTAATGCTCCAAATCCCTTTCTATTCCCATGTTTCGAGGGTTTTTTTGTGTACAAATTTTCATGTTTTATCCATGTTTCTTGTTGGTGTTTTTTTTATTTTTGGTTTATACGTGAGTCGGACGAAAACTGTGTGCAGTATACAGTCACAGAAAAAAAAATTATTTTGACAGATTTTAAAGGGCCATCATTGTATCTCCCTTATTGTATTTATTATTATTTATTGTATTATAATATTAATAATTGGTATACTGTGTCTATTTGATTATATTTGATCTGCTGTCATTATTCCTAATTGGTTTTTTTTAAATATTAACTTCATACATTAATCGAATTCATGGTATATATACTGGCCATATGAAATAAGCCCTACCTGTGCTTACTATATAGCCTACAACAGACTAACCCCACCCCCTACCTTTGACTATATACACTAAGTACATATATATAGGTTATACATCTTGCTGGTTGGTTAGACACTAGACTAAACCATAGATCCATATGTGATCAATTAAACAATAACACCTTATTAATTGTGGAGAATGTACATGTGCATTAATTATAATCATTGCTGTAAAAGTTATAATTATATTCACGATCCAGCTGTCATATGACACTGTAATAAATATAGGTGTATGTGTGTATTGTAATTGCAAGAATGGTAAAGCTCATGTTGCAATCCGAAACCCAAATAATCCAAGCTATTTTGGTACTGATTGCTGTTGCACTGGTCATACCATCATCTACAGCTATACCAGCTGCTACCAGTGCAACCTCATCTACAGCTGGATTGAATGTATCTACCGCCCAAACCACCGCCACCCAGCTACCCCATATTGTGTTTATGATGGTGGACGACTGGGGTTGGGCTGACGTAGGGTATCATCGTGACATGCCCACTAACGAGGTGGTAACGCCCAATATTGATAGTATTGTGAAGGAGGGTTTGCAGTTGGACCAACATTACGTCTTTAACTGGTGCTCACCCTCTCGCTCGGCCTTCCTGAGTGGGCGGTTACCCATCCATGTCAATGATGTCGTTTCTGACGAGACCTCTTACAATCCTAAAGATCCTGTTTCGGGTTTTGACGGTATCCCTCGGAACATGACAGGAATAGGAACGAAATTGAAAGAGGCGGGTTACGCCACCCACATGGTGGGTAAATGGGACGCTGGAATGGCCACACCCGATCACACCCCCCAAGGAAGAGGGTTCAACACCTCCTTGAATTACTTCAACCATGCTAATGACTACTACACAGAAGAGGCAGGCAAGTGCAGTGGTACCTCTATAGTTGATCTCTGGGACACTGACAGACCTGCTAACAGTCTCAATGGAACAGGACCTGATAAATATGAAGAAGGTCTCTTCAAGGAAAGGATTTTAAAGATAATCAAAGAGCACGATGCATCAACTCCTTTATTCCTTTACTATGCAGCCCACATAGTTCACAGGCCGTATCAAGTTCCCGACAGTTATCTGAATAAATTTAGCTTCATTGATGAACAATATCGTAGAGTGTACCTAGCAATGGTTAACTATCTTGACGACGTTGTGGGAGAGATTATCAGTGCTCTCAAAGCGAAAGGTTTATGGGACAATCTCTTATTCATTGCAAGCAGTGATAATGGTGGGCCAGAAAGGAGTGGATTCGGAGCGAATAACTACCCACTCAAAGGTGGCAAATGGACTGACTGGCAAGGTGGGGTTCGCGTGAATGCCTTTGCATCTGGAGGATACCTTCCAAAGGAAACGAAAGGTAAAAAAACCGATGGTTATATTCATGTGGCAGATTGGTATGCCACGTTCTGTGCCCTTGCGAATATTGATCCAACTGATAAAAGAGCCGAAAAGGCCAAACTACCTCCGATAGACAGTCTCAACATGTGGCCATTGATCTCTGGAGCCAATTCTACTTCTCCTCGAGTTGATATCCCAATAAGCGAATCCACTCTCATCAGCGGTAAATATAAAATCCTCGTTGGGGACGTGGAGCAAGCTGGTTGGACGGGACCTGTTTATCCCAATACTACTACTCCTAGTGGAATATCAGCTGTGGAGCACTGTGGGGACACAGGGTGTTTGTATGATGTCCAAAATGATCCCGAGGAGAGAATTAATTTGGCAGCTAAGATGCCGGATGTGCTGGAGAGGATGCAGCAGAGTTTGAAAAGTTATCAGAATATGCATTTTGAACCAGATCGGGGTAAAAAATATCCAGAAGCTTGCACAATGGCGATGAAGCGATACGGAGGATTCTGGGGACCTTTTATTCCTTAACTAGACACTGCTATCCTAGCTACATACATACACACCCAATATAGTATACTGTATATATTATGCTGTATATATTCTTAGACATAGAGTTATTGCTAAAATTGTAATTCAAAACAAAAGCTAGTCTATAAATTAAATTAATAGCTATAATTATATGCACATGTATGGCTAGCAGATGATATATCAACACATTACCACCCCACTTTTTTTTGCAGACTAATCAATGCCCTCTCTCATTATATACACTCATTATCACTAATCCACCTCCATGCAGCAGTTAAATCAATATGAGGTACAGTGATCCCTTCAATAGAAGTTCACTATCTTGGGAATGAGGTTCTCATTAGAGGCTGAAGTGGTAATGATGTGCTCAGTAATTTGTGGATCAGAAAGTATTTCAATTCAGAATTATATACAATCAAAATCGTACACATGTACACACACTTAAACAGAATTAAAAACAAAAAGAAAAAAAAACATTTAAATGGTAACAAAATCATTAGTAATAATTATGAAAATAAAACAAACGACATTGAATGATGGGTATAATTATAAGAATAAAGGTAACAAAAAAATAGACACATTTACTATATTGATTTGGGTGGAACTACAGTCTCTTTCTCTTTCTACCAGCAAAAGTGTACCGTCCACTTGTTAAGAAGTTACATTGTACAAGTGCGGATTTCTGACAATCCTTCAATTCAGATAACGCTAATGTTTTGAGTCCCGTATACTCAGAGGCTGGAACCCATGAGTCTGGAACCAGCATGGGACTCCAGCGAACCAAAAACTCCTTATCTCCAACTACCGTTCGTCTTCCTATGACCTGATATTTTATAGGCCAATAAAATCATATTAATTTTAATATGGACGCTTAACAATGGGAGTAGCATTCATGCATCTAAGTCAATAGGAATATACTATAGTATGAACCAATAATATTATCGCTAGGTTGAACAGGTAATAGTTGATGTAACAGAGGATGTGGTATCAGTGTACATGTACATACAGAGGAACTGACTAACCGTTCCAGTAACAGAAATGAAGTTCCTTCCAGCGTCTGCCAGAGCAGCAGTACTGCAGCACTCTAGGGGGGCAGCTAGCAAGTGAGTCAGCAGCGTCTTCCTGATGATGGAATGAGTGCTCATATCGATATCATCGTCGTGAATAATACTACCTACAGAGAGAGAGAGAGAGAGATAATAGATAGAGTATAGTGTGTGCTTAATGTATGCTATACTAGTAACATGACAGCTCCCACCAGCTTTTGTACCACATTCACAACTGTTTTTATTGAAGATAGACTAGGATCAACTATAGATAATGCAGTGATGTTGCCCATGCTGGCCATGCACCTACACACTATAACAGTGCAAGTGGATGCAGTGATGTATGCTCATTCATCCCATTACCAAATGGTAGTATAATTATACCTCACACACATATAGTGTAACAACAGTACAAGTAAATGTTGCCAATCAAATGGTATGCTATATATAGCAATATTTAATGATTGTGAGAATCTTTAGAAGTGTATCAAACAGTTGGCTAGGCCTACTGGCTATATAACCTACTGGCTATATAACCGACTGGCTATGCATGACAGCCAATTGTAAATATAGCTGCTGGTTGTTGTATTAGTAACTAAATGATAATGGAACCTCCATTACTATCCATTACTATAGACAGGTATATACATACATACATGCAGTACTGGTAAGCTGACCCATGTTCTAACACAAATATAAGGATACAATTTGAGGCACACGCATGCTGTATAAATAGACATTTCCGTGGGAGGGAAGAGAAAGGGGGGGGGGGGGGGGAAAGAGTGTCTCAATCAATAGAGGAAGTTACCTTGCACTAAAATAAATCAATTGTACTAGTTATTATTATACTAAGTATAGTAACCATTGATAGGGATTGGTCCTTGACTGCAGGACTCCATCACTAGGAGTTTTAGATTCGAGTTCAACGGTACACGGACCCGCAGGTGATGCGGCAGCAAAGCTGATGACCCACGGCTACTTCGGAAATCCACAAGATGTTGCGACTGATGAGAGGAGTCTACATGATTAGTGGTGGCTCCGGGTGGTATTAACGTTGATCCATTTATATCAATAGTTCCATTCGTATGGTGGCAGAGGTTATTGGGGAGGGAGGGTGGTAAAGGGTCATGAGGGGAAGGGGTGAACATAGATGTGGCATTGGACGGTTTGCTCTGCAACAATTTCTTGTGTTTCGAAGGGGCAGAGGGTTTAAAGTGCAGCTGAACGTGTGTTTGCAATGCCTGAGGGCTCCAGAAGGACATATTGCAGCCATTCATGAAACACTTGTGCGGTTTTTCATTTGTGTGGCGTCGCATGTGCTGGGGTAACCAGTCCTTCTTCTCAAACGGAGTATTGAAGACCTTGCAACCCTGCCACAGGCACACCACGAATTCTTCATCACAGAACTGATCCAAGTGACATTGCTGCACGTGACTCACCAATTCATCTACTGTGGAGAAGGGACCATGGTTTTTACAACCTAGCCAGCGACACTCAGTCTTACTGTTACCAGCAGTTGAAGACAGTCCGTTAGATGCGTCCAGTTTCCGAGCCATCATAGACTCGGAGATAAGATGATTCCTTTCGAGAATTATTCACTATCCCGCATGGTTAGCAAGTCGGTACTGAGCTATTCTTTAGACGAGTGACGATCCCTTGATGATCTCCTCAACCAAAACCACTCCCTACAGTGCGCGAGCCCTGGCTCTAAAGGGTTAAAAAATAATATAATTTTTAACCCCTTAGACCAGCTCAGCCAAAAGAACCATGACTTCAATACAAAAGGAACTAAAGTCCCTGCATTATGAGACTTCGACTATGGTCACCTTCACTAACACGAGCTCTCGTAACATAGTAATGGTGTGGCTGAATTACGAAGGGAAACCTGTCAAATACAGTAGGCTGTCGCCCGGAGAGAGCTATACTCAGCAAACCTATGTCACACACCCTTGGATAGCAGTAGAGCTGGACTCTGGCTGCTATACATTGATGCTGTTGAATAATTGGACTGTGTTCTTTCCTCAAGCGTGTGATTGCAATGTCCACATCACTGAAGCACAGGGAACTACTATTAAAGAATGCCTTTCACCACAATATCATGATATAGTGGACGAGCACTAAGTCTGACTGATACGCCCACAGTAACCACACCCACCCATTAGCTAGGCGTTATCTCCAACAAAGCCACTTTCGACATTATGACACGCCCTCATTTGTTCTTATTCAATTTGATCAATCAGTTCCGCTTTTAATTTACTGGATGTTTTTGTGCTAAAAAGGTACTATACTTTGATCTAGATATTGTTTGTAATCTATTTTATGTATGGTTTTGTATGTATTTTCTGTTTGTTTTTTTCCAACAATGATGGTTTACAACATGGTACATGTTAATGAGCCCCGCCCCATATTGTACTGGCTAATGGAAACGCCCATTTTTCATAATTAGGCTGACTTGGGGCCAGAGGAGATGGACACAATTAAATCTTTAGCCTCTAATTGTGACCATCTATACTCAGCACATGACTTACACAAGTTTAGATTTGGATTGGTGTAGAATAGTGTAATTAAAAGTTTACACTGAGTTGCTAAAGGTTAATTGCATCCTACCTCCTGTAGGTGGTCCAGCGTAATAGCTGTATAGTGCACAATATAGCAGCTATACACACTACTGATTAATTGGTCTATACTAGTTGTAATTTCTGTACTTGAGTATATTATCCAATGTTTACGAAAAGTTATATATGAAGCCGGTGGTCATACACAATAAATGTGACAATTAATTTAACTATAGTGTTAGGCAGTTTGTTCAGCATTCAGTTACGATTAGCAATACAACCACAAAACACTGTATAGTACTCATTTAATATGCATACTTCACTTCATTTTAATTTGTATTGATTCACTCCAAATTTGTTCATATGTACAGCCGAGTCATGGTTGCTGTATAGATAATATAGTTATGATGGTAAAACACCAATACAAAAGTATATATAGCTATTGATTATTATACAGTAACTACTATAGTACGTGGGTGTATATTCTAGACAGCATACACTATATTGTATGCATGTAGTTGAATTTATACTCGATCAGTGTAAGAGTTAGGGCTGTATGACAGTCACACCACTCGCAACAATATCTACTGAGTTGCTTGCTGTGTATAAATTCACTCGAGCTGCAATAACCTCGATCAGTGCTAAGAAAATTTGTTCAATTACGCGTTCAGTGCAAAACCATATTTCCTATGGCTGGCTACTGTGATAAGCCACTCAAATCAATCGAAAGCAACCAACATGCTTCAATCACCTTCAATAACCTGAGTGGTCGGTGCATAATTTTGGTGTGGCTGAATTTCGAAGGGCAACCCGAGAAATATGAACAAATCTCTCCTGGATGCTGCTACACACAGGACACCTATGTCACCCACCCATGGTTGGCTGCAGAGATCGAGTCTGGTTTCTTTATTCTGCAGATAATGAATGATTCAACCGTTCACTACCCGCACCCGGGGCATTATAATGTTGACATCCATGGACCCTGTTCGGAAGCCATACAGGAGTGTCTCAGTCCGGAGTACCACCATATTGTTAACTATTGAGAAATAACTACA
The DNA here is from genome assembly GCA_036873525.1 of Chalinula nematifera. Lineage (NCBI taxonomy): Eukaryota > Metazoa > Porifera > Demospongiae > Haplosclerida > Chalinidae > Chalinula > Chalinula nematifera. The sequence continues at coordinate 2,976 of JAYJLX010051268.1, read as the reverse complement.
CCTCAGCATGCTTCATGTGGAAACCATAGTCGTCTGTATGGTTGCAGGAATATCATGCATGCATGTCTTAATTGTTCACTACTGATGTATGCATGGGTTTTTTTTTGTGATAGAACTTGTTTCGTTTTGTACATTGTTATATTTTGGTGATTGCTGTAATAAGTTGTTCATGAATATTTGAATACATATGCCCACATTCAAAATGGTAATCATGTCAGTTTGATGGGTGATTAAAACCATACTCTATACAGTTAGATAAATAAATAAATAAATAAACGAATGAAAAAATAAACAAAATTATCAACTACTTATTGTTTTTTGCTGTTATGGACTGTCAAAGCTATTTGCTTTAATTTCTCTGCTACTTTAGTTCCAGTTTGTTCCACAAGTTTCAGTAAATATGATTCAGGATTACTTAGTAATTCATACGGTTCACCTAATTCAGCCAACTCTCCACCTCTCAATACCTGTTAGTACATAACATACGTCATGGTATACAGGCTAGCTGTTAGTCGATTGGCACACTAACCATTATTCTATCAGAGTCCATCACTGTGTCTAGTCTATGAGCAATAGTTAGTACAGTACACTCGTTAAAATGTTCTCGAATGACTTGCTGAATGATTGAATCAGTTCTATACAAACACAACACAATACAGCCTGGTTTATACGATTTATATACTCAACTCTTAATAATCACTATACATTCAAGTGTTAAATGCTTACACTATCAGCTACTTCACTCACTCTAAATCAACATTGGCTGTGGCCTCATCTAGCATTAGAATCTTATTATGCCTGAGTAAAGCTCTAGCAAGACAGAACAGCTGTCTCTCTCCAACACTGAAATTATTCCCTCCTTCAGTGATACCAGCTGCCAGCCCTCCTTCCAGAGATTTCACAACACTACCTAACTGGACCTGTGAAATTGAATCAAGCATTATTAACAGTATAAGATATAGTCAAAATACACTATATATACCTGTTCTAGAGCTGTCCATAAATTACTATCATCGTACTGGTCAAAGGGGTCTAAATTATACCTGACACTCCCACTGAATAATACAGGGTCCTGTGGTATTATTGATATACTGGGTCTGAGATCTTTTAACTGAATATCCATGCATTCAACACCATCAATTTTAATACTGCCACTGGGTTGGGCTAGCCTGAAGAATGCGGCTATGAGAGAAGACTTGCCGGCACCAGTTCGACCGACTATACCAACCTGTGTGTACAATAATGATATAATTACTTACCGTTTACTTAATTTCATATAATGCATGGACACGGCTACCTTCTCTCCTGACTCGATAAAGCAGTTGATATCTTTCAATACCAGAGGCCCATCAGACGAGTGTTTGTATGAAAGATTACTAATTTCAATGCGTCCATTACTGGGCCAACCAATGAGAGGCGGGCCAGTGGAAGATGAGCTGCTGTTTTGTTTCTCAGGCGATTCTTCGGATTTTAGATTACCGTATTCCATTACTCTCTCAGCCGAAACCATCTAATATAATTACTAACTAGTTATGCTGTATATATATTCATTTAAAAGCCCACACGTATAGCAAGACTACATGCATGGTAGTTGTAACATAATGCTGACATACCAAGCTTTCAACTTCAGCACTTTCCCTGACGCAATACTGGAAACTTCCGGTTAATGAAAATGTATAAGTTAGAGCCAGGGCAACGAAACCAGCATTAAGTACTGTAATAAAAGTTATAAAAATATGAAATTAATTAATCTAAAAGTAAATTTACCATCAGCTAAAGGCACTGAGACAAAAGTAATCAAAGACACGAAAATAGCGCAAACCACGTCAACACGAATTCCAAACCACCTGGAGTTATACAAGTCATTTAAATAAAACATGGAATCATATACTTATTGTAGACCTACCTAGTTGTGGCAATGTAAAGATACCAAGCCTGCGTGTGCCTGTTCTGGTAACGATAAAACGTTTCCAACATGTCTGTCTGTTTGCCATATGCTCTAATGGTGGGGAGTCCTTGTAGGGTCATTGATATGTGGGAGTACAGCGGACTACGAGCTATAAAAGTTATTAATAAATTATTATAATTATATGAGGAAGTACAGTGGATTACAAGCTATAAAAGTTATTAATAAAATTCATTATTATAATTATTATGTGGGAGTACAAGTGCTAAATGAACTACAAAAGTTATTAATAAATTAATATAATCATATGTGTGGGATTTCGAGTACAGTGGACTTACTGGACTAATGGCTATAAAAGTTATTAATAGATTATTAAAGCCATTCTTACCTAATGACTCCAATCGCTTAATTTCACGAGATGTTTTGAGGAAATACCAGCGAAACGCTATAAATCCTGTCACCATGGCGATGATGACTGGTATCAAATAATACACAGCTATTGATGATGTTACAACAATGGCCAGGAAACGAGTAAAAAACTAATGGGAGAAAACAATTCTAATTAAAGAGCAACTTGTATAGTACCCAATACCTGAAGGAATTCACAGAAAATAAATATTAAAATATCATCCAAAAATCCTATATCCTTGGAAAATCGATTTAAAATACGCCCTATAGGAAAACAGTATACAATACTAGTGCACTAAAGTGCTAATCCCTCGCGCACTAAAAACTGAGATTTTTTCGAGATCAACTTGACACTGTCTCAAACTTCTTCCAGTGGGCTAGAAGCAGTGAAAAGTAGCAAAGAAAGGGTTAAAAATACAAACATGTACATACTAACAAGAAAGGCGTGGTCACAAACTCAGCACACAGCACTATTTATGAAACAATTCGAATTTCAGCATTTGTTGCTCTTAGTTTTATTCTTATCACACAGTGAATATATATACTCTAAACTTGTATATCAGAAATCCCAAATACAGATTTATACAAAAGCTGGTCGTTTCGACGATCGATAGAAAAAAATAAACTCAAGCACTTACATTTGCCACACGATCCAGGTAGAG
>JAYJLX010051257.1:0-11413 GCA_036873525.1 Chalinula nematifera | reverse complement strand
AGTTATCCGGTGCTTGATTACTCAAATGAGTACGCAGTATACACAACATAAACTGCTAGATCTACCTAAGCACAACTATTGAGTCAACTATGCTCCGCGAAGGCTCGCCCCATCATTGTTTTACAATCCACTAGTTATACATGTTATTAAAATAGCATTTACCTTAACTGAAGGTGATCTCCTGGACTCAGACACTACAGAGGAACTCCTCTCCATACTTGATTCTTCAGTAGTATTTCCTAGCTTATTCTGCTTTAAGCTTTCAACAATCTCATTACCACCACCGGGTTGGAATGGCTCATTAATGAAACTGGTCGTCTGTATATGCCCATCCTCTTGCTTAGGTACGTCTATATTTGGAATCTCATATCCCTGCTCATTTGATGTGACAGCTGTGGGAGGAACGATTCCGCCCATTTTTGTTGCCACGCCCACTCTATCTGGCTCTGCTACCATGCCCATTTGAGGTAGCTGTGGTTCGCTATACTCTGGTTCCGGAGGTGGCATGGAAAATCTCTCTGGGGGTTTCAATATGGGGGGTATGATCATGCCCTCGGAGGGTGCCTTAACCATTTCTTCATTCATTAATCTGTTCTTAGTCTTGTCTAGTGTTTGGCTGCGCTCGAAATCTTGAACAGGAGTTGAAGAAGACATATCTAGTCTTCTCTTAACATTATGAGGTAGTGTATAGTTGTGGTCATCGTATTGTAACTGCTGACCTGAAATAGAATAAGTATTTTATAAATGGAATATATTATTCTTCAAATATTCACATACTTGGTCTAGTCACTGTGGCATACGCAGGTTCATTACTCTACAAGAATCAATTAATATAAATATTAATTAATTTTAATTACGATGGGCTTATTTACCATACCTCATTATTGCTGTCACTGGATTGTTCCTCGTCTTGTAAAGGGGCGGGGCTTGTATTATCCTCTTCCTCCTAATAACACAATCACGTATAATTAACTACTAGTCTAGCCACACCTCTTTCTATCTGAGGGGTATAGATAGCGAAGAGGCGTGGCATGGTAAAGAGGTGTGGCAACTACTAAATATTGCTACATGTGTACTAAACTTACAGGTTTTGAATCACTTTTAGGCGGTGAGTTGATTGGCAAAGGGGGCGGAGTCAATTGAAACTCATCTCCGGATTGCACGTCATCTTGTTTCGAAGTAGGGGGCGGGGACATGTCCGTGTAATCAAAGGTTGTATTAATGGTAGCATCCATGGGTACTCCACTCTCTAAGCCTCTCCCCATGTGGTGTATGGCCTCGTGGTGATCACTATCAGAGGGTAATACAGGTACATCACTCACAGCAGGTGGTGATTCGGGTGGGAGGGTAGTGGGCGGGGCTGGAGGAGGGGTGGGTGGGACACTATTGATAGCATTGTGTTGAACAGGTTCATCATGTTGTTGTGTTAGGTCTAACGATGGCTTATCTTTCTCATTGGGTACCTCCTCAGCCTGGTGCTGTTTCACCTTTAATAAACCATAAATTAATTAATTAATATAATCAGTTATTGATGTATATACCTGGATCAAAGGCTGTGGCCTACTGCTGTCCAAAATGTCTTGAATCTGTTTTAATGATTTAGGAGGTGTGGATTGATCATGATCATTGATTTGATCGTGATCACTGATCTGATCACCATCATCACTGATCTTATCATCGTGATCACTTCTCTGATCATCATAATCATTGATCTGTGTTGATTGTTTAAGGTTATCATCATTGCCAACGTCTGATTCAGGTTCACTGGGGAAGGTGAATATACCCTGTGGTTTAGCGGTTGAACTAGGTGGATCTGGTAGTGGCGGGCAATCGTCTAGTACCAGATCAGGCGTGCGAGGGCCACCTTCTGATGATAGTCTCCTCGAGTCCTTGATTTCGCTGGGTGGGCGTGGCAATGGCGGTAGCCCAGCTCCGTCCCCTCTTGTTCTCCGAGACCGTACAGGAGTACAATAGGACAACTGCGACTGCACCTCACTAGAGTCTTTTTTTATGTGATCGTTTGAGGCAGATTTAGTGACAATCTTTCTCCTTACAATGTCACTATGGCGGCTTTCACTCCTAGACATAGTACCACTAGCGCCACTGTCATCATAGTAGAACGAACCTATATTTACAGTATATGATAGTATAATCCAGTACAAGTGTCTTTATGTATAGCATATTGTATGTACCTCTGCTGCTGTTTAGACTAGGTGAACTACCAGCACTGTAAGTAGTAAACCCACTCTGCCTGTTTCCCCTGTTTGCAGCTTCGTTCAGCTAATGAATAAAAATATAGTACAACATGATTAACTATTATATTATCTGTTGTTGGACATACTTCATCGGCTAAGTTTTTATCACCAGTGACTACTTCAGAATCAATTGATTGACGATCAGCCTAACATATTTGAGAGCATTAATCAATAGATTAGTATTACTGTGTGTGTATGTATGTGTGTGTGTATGTGTAAAGTACTTGCCTCCCCTCCTCCTCCCAGTGCACTTGATGCTAGAGTATCCAGCTCATCTTGGACTGAGAATGACAGCGATGTAGAATGGCTCAAGAACCACTCCTCACAGTCCTATAGTGTTTAGCAATAATTGTCACGTTGCATTTAGCTTATACATACATTCAGCTAGTTTATTCGATTCAACTGACTTGTTTAATGGTTGGTATGGTATCTCGTTTATTCGGATCTTCATCAGTCATTCTCTCAATAATACCCCTCAGCTCTTCACTGTACTCTGTCAATGTGGATGCAGGGCTGTTGTCTGCAGTGTCTGCAGCTATCAAGCGAGACAATACTCTACCAAGATTATAAATCTTCATCTATAATGGTATAAATAAGATATGACGTATTAAAACTAAATGTATCCATTAGTACTCGTTTTCAAAGAATATATACCTTTGAAATGTCGTCTTGAGAAAATTTTGACAGGTCACTAGACTCTGTCTCTTCGGGTGCTGAGTATTCTGAAATATCTATTGATCAATTATGAATGATAAAAATTGGAATTACAATTTAAAGCTAGGTAAAACAAAAAAAAGATTGAGGTGTTTGTTCATTATTTTATTTGATTGCTGACCTGCTACTCCTGAAGCAAACTGAACATTCCCTTTTCTTACCAGCATACAGTCAGGAGAAATCACAAGGTTATCTATAAATGCAGCATTACAATTATTTTAAAGCAATGTAACTATCAGAGAATAGACTTAAAATAGATCTACCTTTATAAGTGGAGAGGAGAAAGTTCAGTGAGCTATCCAGAAGACACCATATTTCTCTTTCTCTAAGCTTTCTACCCAATCCGTCCAGTATATCTCCAAGAGACGTCATGCTTTCTTCAAAAAAAGAAAACACAAAACTGGGTGGGGCTGGCTATACAGCAACTGGGTGTAGCTCGCGCGGGATATAACGATATTCATAAAGCGACCACACAAATTAATTATTACTCATGAATAAAATTATTATTGTAAAATAGCATTATTAGTTAGGTAGGTTGCAATGGATGAAGTCTTTTGTTGAGTGTTTCTTTCTGTTTTCTATTTCTTGCTCTTCTTCATTCCACTGCCTCCTGATGATTGGTTAGTAGGTTAGTATAAAATATAAAGGGTTTATCACATAATCAACGGCCATGTGTATTTTACCCATCGGTCCCTTTTGTGACGCTCTAGCTTGGGCCTCCGCTAGCTTTTTCTTCTCCTCTCTTTGTTTCTCTTTATATGCTACATCAGACTACATAATAAAATAGACTATGTTATACTACATTTCATACGTCATACAAGCCCCTCCCCCTTCCTCCTTTAGTCAAGTCTCATACCCAGACACAACTTTTTGTGACAAGCATAGAAATACTCGTGCATATGTATATAACTGAAAGGTATTAAAAAAATACTTGATTAACAATATTTTTGTATGGTGATTTAACCACTGCTTCTTCAATAATTCTATAACTTTAAAATTGTCTTAGCTATCACCATTATTCTTTTAGTAGCCATATTGTAATAGGGGTGGGGCGTGTCAAGTTGTGAAGTTCTAAAAGGATCCCGTACAGTGAAGGAGAACGAGCCTTTGTATTGTTTCTCACAGGTAGCTCCTACACCAGGCAGCCCATATACAGAGAGGGTGGAGTCTGAGTCTAAGAACGACTACGCCCCTCCCCAACACACATGCACCTAAATTTGCTTATCATGTGAATAGTCTCGTATGCTTACATCATCTTCAAACTTTTCTTTCTTCTTTGGTTCTTTTAATGGCTTTTTCTTACCACCTAAAATTAAAGTTTTAATTTAAACTATTACGATAGAATCATAAATCATACTAAAGTATTCAACACTCACCCTGACGGCCGGACATTTTTAAAACCACGCCTCTTAAATTAATTAAGAGGCACGCCTATTTTTAATTGATCAGTGTTTTGCTCTCAAAATGGCGACCGTTTCAAGAGTTTGCACGTCTTCTTATTTGCTCCAGCCATTCGTGTAAGTATTTAAACCCACCATTTTAATCATTAATGTTAAAAAATTTATCCAAATAGATACGGGGTGAGGTCGTATGCAACGCTCAAAGACAGTAAGCCGTGATTATAAAACGTGTGTAGATTGTGCTCATTGAATTTTTTTTTCTTTTTTTAAAAACTAGTTTCTATTCGGTTGAAATCCGTCAAGAATATTCAAAAGATTACCAAGTCGATGAAAATGGTTGCCGCAGCTAAATATGCCAAAGCAGAGAGGGAACTCAAACCAGCCAAGATTTATGGTCAAGGCGCAGCTGGTGGGTGTGGTCATTTTTAATATGGTGTTAAATGGGTTGATTCAATTTTGAATTTTTAGCGTTATTGCAAAAATCAGAGCTAGTATCAGAGGAGGCTGATCGTAAACCCAACCACCTGTTTATCTGTATGAGCTCTGACAGGGGTCTGTGTGGTGGTATCCACTCCAGTATTGCTAAGGCAGTGAGAGGTCTGATAGAGGAGAGGCAGGGCTCCGGGAATACCAGTCTGGTCTTGATTGGAGACAAATTAAGGAGCTTACTCCAGCGAACGCATCGTGACAAGATCCTGCTCGCATTTAATGAGATCGGGCGTAGGCCACCTGTGTTTACCGAGGCTTCATTCATTGCCCAGGAGATATTGGACTCAGGCTGTGAGTTTGATTCTGCAGAGATAGTCTTCAATACCTTCAGGTAGATTCGGTTACAGTCCAATACACATCATCCATTGCTGTATAATCTGTTACAGGTCAGTGGTGTCCTTTAGAACAACCTTTCAGCCATTTGTACCGCTCGAGACATTGGTAGATTCAGGTATGTGTAGTTGTTAGGCAATAATTTAATAATTTACTCATCTTATCCTTGAACCATAACCAACCCCATGCAAATATTGTTTATCATGTTGGGATACTGTTTGTATTTGTTGAGTGTGTTTATGTAACTGTATCAATGATAATATTTGAATTGTTATTAATAGAGAAAATGAGTGTATTTGATGATGTTGATGCCGAGATATTGAAGTGCTATCATGAGATGACACTGGCCAATCTAGTCTACTATGGTCTCAAGGAAGGAGCTTGCAGCGAACAGAGCGCAAGAATGACAGCAATGGACGCAGCTAGCAAGAACGCCAGTAAGTACACTCACTACAGTCCTATACACTCACACAGTGTGGTACAACCTGTAAACTGTACTGTAATATGGTATTTTAGATGCCATTGATTTTTATTACATGTATATTGGAGCTAATAATTAAAATAATTATGAAACTCTATTATTATAATCGAGTATAGATTCTATTATTATATTGAAGAAACCAATTTTGGGTGAAATAGGTAGCAATTAACAGTTCAATTACCGTATTTATGCACTTTATTTGTCAAGCCTGCTACCCAAAGGATATAGTTTTAGTGTGTTTATGCTGGTGTACTATACTTACGATTCATACACTAGTTGTACATAGAAATTATTTCATGTTTTGTTTAATTAGGTGAAATGATTGATAAGTTGACGTTGACTTACAACCGAACCAGACAAGCCGTTATCACACGAGAATTGATAGAAATCATATCAGGAGCCGCTGCCCTGTGATTAAGATAGTAAATTATAGTGGGCGTGGCTATTAACATTACACAAAAGACTTTGTTTAGGCTATTATTAGTTATTAAGAATAATTATTTAACTATTATTCAGTTAATTTGTAATATTTTCCTGTTAGTGGGTCGTAAAAGCAATTAAGGTCCTTATCGTAGACTAATTCGACTTTATCATCAGTTGTGGTTGCCATGGTTGCAGTTGCCGTGGGACTGTGAGCCCCGCCCATTTCATTTACATCAAGGGTATCATTGTTGAAATCCTGTAATTCTTCAAGCTTCTTTTTCAACGTGTCAAAACCCTAGCGATTTAACAAGTGTAATTGTAAAGGAATAACGAAAATGATTTTATATTGTACTTACAGTTGATTGGGTCAATAGTTCATTTCCAGCTAGTGGGATGGTTTGTTGGAATTGGTGGGCGTGGTCTGATGAATTCCCCGCCTCCTCGTTATCATCATCGTTGAAACTACTCTCTGAGGTTTGGTCATCGTTGTCGTCTTCTTGATATTTACGCCAATCATATTCCTGTGAATGAGTCAATATAATAATACCATTATGATTACACATGTACATGTGTATCAACACAGTTTTAACAAAAATGTACGTATCACAAAGTACATGTACACACACTAGACATGCATGTATCAAACATATAATATTATCAATAAATTAAATGTGTTCACAAAAATATCTATAATGAAAGCGTTCACATGTACTGTATGTTTGGGAGTGTATGTGACAAGTATAAAATTTCTTTTTTTTTTTAATGACATACATTTTGTCAAAGAAAGTGCCCGCCAAATTCAGCCATTACATTATGTATAAGGAGATGAATAATTATTATAATTGTAGTACCTCAGTAGTATCATTATTGGACATGAAGTCATCATCGGGTCTAGCACCTCTGTTACTATTAATACCAGCACCTGTACTAGTTGAATCGGTCGACTCTACCATAACACTGTTGGTATGGTGATCATTATTGACTGCTGTATGTTTACTGCTATGCTGTACTACCACACGCTCACCCACCACCGAATGGGGCACAGAACGGAAATTAAAATGGGCGTTGCCAGTGTCTTTGTTAGAGAATCCGACCGATGACGATCGTACGGGTGACACAGATGAGGATGGTTCACATTCTGACATCCTTACATTATTAACCCCTTCATCTCTATTATAGTAATAATCACCATTGAATCCCGCTACACTACTGTTAGTTATAGTAGCCGATGATGATGTAGTACCGATTACATTAGAGGATGATGAAGGGCTAGGGAAGGAACGAGGGGAAGATGACACTAGATAATGATCGCTGTCGTCAGTAGTTGAAGGGGTGTGGTCAACTGGTGGTAGGGGGCGTGTTGGCTTTCCTAGGATGACTCTTGATTGGTCGATGTTGTGAAGCTCTGGTTCGCCAGGTACTGAAGTGGATTTTGATTTAGATGGAACGGGTTTCAGTCTTTTATCAGAATGGGGTTGCGACTGTAACAAATAATGATGATGTCATACTTTTAATCAATAAAATAACATGTAAATGTACCTTTAACACATGGCTGGGTACGGCAATCTTCTCTCCGAATGCGATATGCATTGGTTTGCTATGTCTCTGATCGATTCTATTACCACTGACTCCGCCCTTCCTCATGGAGGTATGTGTAACACTGCTACCCTGTTCCACTAGAGAATCATCAAAGGTCTAGTAAAGGTTGAAAGAAACAGAAACAAAATAACTAAACTTTATGTCCCACCTCAAATTTAATCAGACTATAAATTAAATTAATCATGGTATAACTAAGTACATGTATACATGTACATGTATATATAATCAATGGTAAACATACTATCAGTGGTAACGAGGGTGCTGATGGGGGCGGGAACCAGGACGTGGGTAGCTCCCCTAGTAACAAACAGCTCTGGTCCCTCAACATGGCTATACGTCTCACTTTACACGTACCACAGCAACTAATACCATCAATATACTGGAGATGATGGTCGGGGTAGACACAGGAGATCAGTGAGGCAACATCAAGAGCAAACCACACCCACTAATTATAATAATTAATAATAAAAATATAATAATGAATCGATGCCACATACTTGATCATGGGGTACACAGTTTAATGGTATTTTAGCTTGAAGGGGCGTGGTCGAGACACGCCCATACAGAGTCGATACCTGCAGTCGTCTCTTATTGCTTCCCGTATCGGTTATACTACAACACAATACGCACATGGATTTTAATATACATGTATGTTTTGTATAAGTACTTTATTTCGAATATTGTCCTTGATCCATCAGGTATCAGTATTTGAAACAATATCACAAAATGAGAGAGCTTTACTATAAACACAAAATATTATGCTAAATTATAAATAATTATATAAAATAACACAATAAAGTATAATACACAAGGAAGGTATATAGACTTTCCTTTCAGTACTCTAGCCTATGGTGTTCAGTATATTATATACATGTATTAATACATTGTTACATACGATGTTTTCTTTCGGCTTTTGGTAGCTGAATACGTGTTGTGGCTGGTGATCCCGATAAAGCAATCACGTACCCCTTAATGACAGGGTCAAACTCTTTGGAAACAGTTTGACCACCAGATATTCGCAATCTTGGATATGATTGTATACATCATAAAACAAAGATTATTCTATTATGGGTGTTGACTTACTTTGATAAAGGGTCCACTCCTTGAGCACTGAACAAGTCCAGGTATTTACCTCCCTTTCAAAGAGAAAATAAAGTAAGTGTTAAAAGCAGCTACAGATAGTGTTTCACCTGATAGGCAGTAGCAGAAGACATTATGATTATTACAATACTGAATGAATTGAACTGCTGAATGCTGATGATTGGCGGGGCTAACCCGTTACCATGGAGACAATTGGACAAATAAACATTACCACATGGCGGGGGCGGGCAAACGAGGGAGGCAACGAGTATTAAACAGGCAACAACCAACAAGACAATAATGGCCACTGATATGAACGATAGACTGGGAAACTATCAATCAGTGAAGAAGATAGGGAAGGGCAGTTATGGCGAGGTGTTTCTTGTCAGGAAAAAGCGGGATAAAAAGCAGGTTTATTTGTATATTGTTTCTATCAATGTGTCCGCCATATTATTGTTGTGTAGTTTGTCATGAAGAACATTAAATTGTCCTCGGGTGACGTTAAAGAGCGTCACGCTGCTACACAAGAGGCCGAGTTACTGTCGCAACTGAAGCACCCTAACATAGTATCGTACCACGAGTCCTTCCAAGATAGCGACGGTGTCCTCCATATTATTATGGGTTACTGTGAGGGAGGTGACCTGTGTACGAGACTAAAGGGCCTAAAGGGAACTATACTGGGGGAGGACAAGGTGGTGGAGTGGTTTGTACAGATAGCATTAGCTCTACAGGTAAAGGTATCATAACGTAGTCTCATGTAGCCACACCCACCCACTGCTGTATGCATATGATATGATGATATGATGGGAGGAGGCGGGGTCAGGAATACTTTATACTATTCTCCAGACCCTCATGTTGTATAGCAGTGAGTGGCACTGGCTGGCGATGCAATATTGCTCAAAACACATCAACAATAGGCAGCTTTACAATGTAACACAGTGATTCTACTGTACTGATTCTAAAGTAGTCTATCGTAGTGTTAATGAGCATCTAGTACTAGTGTCAATTGGACAGTCAGTTTGTTTACAGTGGAACCAGTCTAAATTTCATAGACTCTTTAATAGACCAACATGTAAGGGTCCTAATTTTACTGGTTAATGGAGGTTTATTGCTTCATTAAGCCACCTTTTAAAACTCTAATATTAGTGTCCTCATTACAGAGGGGTATAGCTTTTTCTTAATTGATTCATTATAGATCCTCTGTACATACATAGTAGTGATTATAATAATCATTTTAATTACGATTGTATTATTTTTTTATGAAGTATTTACACGAGAGGAAAATAATGCATCGGGATCTAAAGGTACGTGCTGACCACACCCACAACCTATTGATGTACGTAATTACTATACATGTATCATTTTATTAGACTCAGAATATCTTCCTATCAAAGCACGACATCATCAAGGTATAAGCAACATGTACATTTTCCACTTACACATATAAACCATATATTGAAAGTGAATATTAATTATGTGGGTGTGGCTATATCTCCTCAGGTTGGTGACCTGGGTATTGCTAGAGTACTGGACGGTTCCCTTGACCTGGCCCATACTATCGTGGGTACACCATACTACATGAGCCCAGAGCTATTTGCCAACAAACCATACGACTATAAATCAGATGTGTGGGCGTTAGGTTGCTGTGTATACGAGATGGCCTCTCTGAACCACGCCTTCTCCGCTAAGAATATATCGGCACTAATGTATAAAATACTACAAGGCAAGGTATGCTAGAATTGTTATTAATTAAACAGTTAATTAACTTCGTTTATTAGGTCCCTCCCCTTCCCTCGTGTTTCTCTAGCAACCTCAATAGTCTTGTTTGTAAGATGTTATCATTAGAAGCCAGTGAACGTCCATCAGTGTACCAAATACTAAGGACTGACTTCGTTAGGGTTCATATTAAACAGTTCCTCGATAAAGCGACTACCAAACGGAGAAAGCCATCATCTGCATCTTCAAAACCAGACAGTGAGACTCCGCCCACTATTAACGAGCCAAGCAAACCTGTTATCAATGGTTCCAAACAACAGGTACTGTATACATGCATGGGCATTAAATAGAAATGTTAAATAGAGATAATATTGTGATCTAGAAGAGGCCACTCCCACCTTTGATAGCGCAGCCAATCAAAAGTGATTTGCTTAAACCAATACAGCTATCCGAAAAACCACCAAAGGTAAATTATTTATAATTATTTTAACCTTTATTAGTTACATGTACTCTGATTTGAACAGCCAAGCCCTGAGCTTTCATCTGCTAGAGAGAAACGAAGAAGGTCAAAGCAACTAGAGGGAGGAGGTGGCAGGGGTCGGGTGGTGATACGATCCCATTCAAGTGGCTCGAGAGGAAGCCCCACCTCGTTATCGGCTAAAGTAGATGAACAAGATGGCAGCAGTAGCAATGATAGCAAGGAGAATGAGGATGAACAAGCAGCTGTACTGTCGATAATGGACACCACATTACAGCACATTCCATCAGCTACAGTTATAACAACAGAGGAACAGCATGTGCGACCAATAATTGATGAAGGTACATGTACATGTATATACAGTAGTATAAATCGCCTTTTATCCTTGGCTATAATTTACTAGTAAATACACTGTGGCAATTTTTGTATCAATTTCTCCCATTAA
>JAYJLX010051246.1:0-11415 GCA_036873525.1 Chalinula nematifera | reverse complement strand
ATACAAGAAAAACGAACGGCCATTTTTTCCCTATCTTAATACATTGCTAATTTGTGCACGTGCACAAAACGTGGGCGTGGTTGCAGCTGTTAATTGCAACATCAAAGAGATTATTATGATAACATTGTCAACAAAGCATGTAGCACTGTCCCAGGTATTAAGTGGCCTGTGGAGTGCTTACCGATACTCCATTTGTTACAAGAAGGGACAGTTGATTGGCAATGCTAATGCCTTAAATCGATTGCCTCGGCCAGTAGTGGCATCATCAGATTGTGTACCGGAGGACCTAGTTCACCTCATTAACCACCTATCGACCACCACAGTAACCATCAGAGACTGGACTGCAAAGGATCCAGTGCTATCACGTGTACAGCAGTATCTTCTAACTCAATGGCCGCCATCAGACGTGAGTGATGATGGGTTGAAACCATACCAAGACCGTTGTCTAGAGCTATTGACATTGGATGGTTGCATTATGTGGGGATCAAGGATCATCATACCACCCAAAGGAAGAGAGCCGATGTTACAGGAGCTCCACGACACACATCCAGGTGCATCTAAAATGAAGGCATTAGCACGAAGCTATCTATGGTGGCCGGGTAATCAATACCCATAAAGGCCTTTATCGTTACACGCGGTTACCTTTCAGAATTTCGTCCGTCCCAGCGATATTTCAGAGGGTGATGGAGAGCCTGTTAAACGACATCCCAGGAGTAATAATCTACTTAGATGATGTCCTTATTAGCGGCAAAACACAAGAGGAACAGCTGAAGTTTCTCGATACAGTCCTATATTCTCGATACAGTCCTATCTAGATTCGGACAAGCTGGTCTCCGTCTGAAGCAAGGGAAGTGTTCGTTTATGGATTCCACGGCTACCTATTTGGGACACCGAATTGACCCGCAGGGGTTACATCCCTTAACCGAAAAAGTAGAAGCGGTAAAGAATGCTCCAACACCAAGGAATGTTTGTGAGTTAAAGGCCTTTTTGGGACTTCTGACCTATTACAATCGTTTTTTTTTAACGAATTTGTCTGTAGTTTTAGCCCCTTTATACAGGTTGTTGGGTAAAAGGGTAAAGTGGCAGCGGACTCAAACAGAAGCTCGCGCCTTCCAACAAGCCAAAAACCTTCTCACTTCAGCCCAACTATTGGTCCACTACAACCCTACCAAGGAACTTGTACTAGCCGTGGATGCATCCCCATATGGTCTTGGTGCCGTTTTGGCTCACCTGGATGAAGATGGTAATGAAAAGCCAATCGGATACGTATCGAGAACCTTTTCAGCAGCGGAGCGTAATTATGCCCAAGTGGAGAGAGAGGGTCTTGTGTGTGTATTTGCAGTGAAGAAGTTTCATTTGTACATTTGGGGTCGACCATTCAACCTATACACCGACACTAAGGCCATCCACGCTTTGTTTAGTGAACGTCACCCTATCCCTCAAAACTCCTCTGGACGAATTCAAAGATGGGCCCTCACACTTTCGAGTTATCAGTATCAGATGAGTTTCTGTCCCACCGGCAAGAATACAAATGCAGACACCCTGAGCCGGTTACCAATTCGTGAAGCAGAAGAAGCAGAGGAGACACCTACGGAAGTGGTGATGGTCGCACAATTAATGGAATTGAACCTCCCAATCACCGGAGAAGAATTAGTGAAACTGACTCGAAATGATAAGGTATTAGCTCGTGTGTATTCCTATACCCAACGGGGATGGCCGGATACAATTATACAGAGGACCTCTCAAAGTACTATTCACACCGTCTGGAACTATCAACACTGAATGGATGCTTGTTGATTGGAGTTCGAGTAGTGATCCCCCAACCAGCACGTAGCATGCAGTATACTCAAGGAACTCCATAGTGGACATCCCGGGATTTGCAAAATGAAGAGTTTAGCACGTATGCACGTATGGTGGCCTAACATCGACAAGAATTTGGAGACAGTGGTGAAATCATGTGTTAGTTATCACAAAGCACATAAAAGGGATACCCCTCACGTGCCTCTTACACCATGGAAGTGGCCGTCACGACCATGGACCCGAATCCATGTGGACTATGCTGGTCCTTTTCAAAGCCACATGTTTTTTTCTGATTGTGGATGCTCACTCAAAGTGGATAGAAGTCTTCAAGACAAATGGATCATCCTCCATCACTACCATTGAATGTCTACGAAGCACCTTTGCCCGGTTTGGTTTACCACACACTGTTGTATTGGATAATGGTCCTTGTTTTAGTAGAATTCAAGTCCTACTTGAAGTCCAATGGTGTTACTCATATCACAACAGCGCCATACCATCCTCAATCAAATGGATTGGTGGAAAGAATGGTAAAGACGCTCAAATCAAGCATGAAGAGGCAAGGTTCGGAAGGTTCTGTGGATGTTCAGCTTGCACGATTCCTTATGAGTTATCGGACCACACCACATTCGTCAACAGGAATGACCCCGGCAGAAATGATGTTCGGTCGACAGTTGCGAACCAGGTTGGATCTCCTGCACCCTAATATAGACAACCTCATTACAAAGAAACAAGAACACCAGAAGAAACACTATGATAAGAACACAAGGGAAGCAAGGTATGAGATTGCAGACAAAGTGTATTTCCATAATTACTCAAGGGGATCCAATCGTCGATGGATTGCAGGAGTGGTAAAGCAGTCTCAGGGAACAGTAGTGATGGTTAAACCAGATACTGGTGACACTGCAGTAAAACGACACCCAAACCAAGTGAGAATGAGGGAAAATGAAGGGTCGTCCCGAATCCCAGAACTGGAGGTTGAACAGTCCTCTATTAACACTCCCGCAGAATCTGGTAGCTCAACTACTCCTCCTGTGTCATTACGTCGTTCCACGAGATCAAGACAACCACCTCAATTCTATTCCAACATCGAGTGGAACTAAGTATGAACCATATAAGAAGAGGAGGATGTGATATGTTTGTGTGTATTATAATTATTATTAATTATTAAGTTTATGTGACTATGGTAACGTTTCCTTTGTGGTTTTTGTATCTACATAAGTAACTAATCATTTTTGGATTTTGTTGGTTGAATACTGTGTGTTGGTTCCTCAAAGCAAATATATTATATACGGCTGTAGATTACGTGTACAGTACAACCTTTGATAGTGGACACTCCGAGACAGGGACATATAATAAACCTCTCAATAAAGGAAACTTGTCAGTGTCCCAAATAGATTTGTCTAATACATTTTGACCTCTGAGAAGAGGACAACCTGTCTATAAAGGACAAAGCTTTTTAATTTATTTAGGGTCACAAAGTGTCCTTTACTCGGAGGTTTCACTGTACTACATTGTAAACAGAATAATATAGACACTAGACAGACAGCATATGCATACACATACATGTATATCCATGTTGTAAAAGTGACATGTACCTCCTCAAAATCGTCCAATACCCAGAGGGGAATGGGAGTGCCCTAGAACCGGTTCCTGGATATAGCCCAGTCTCAAGCCTCCTTCAACCAATTATGGAACCACTTCTCCTTGACAAATTCTGGAACCCTAATTAATGCCAACATCAACAAACAAGTACAGACATATACACGTATTTACAATTAAAATATACCACACATATCACAATTATTGTATCACAATTACTTATGCTGTATATACTGTACTAACACTAGGACAGGAGGTGGCGGGCATTAATTCCACTCTCTATCACCCGATAATACAGTCACATGACCAAGTTATTAACCACTATTATCACTATTCAATAACTAGGTGTAGCTGCTAACCACAGTATCCTGAAGGCTCCTGTTGACTTCATTTGTTCAAAGTAGTTGAACAGCGGTTTGTATGTCTTTCCTTCTAAACTACGCCCACTGAACTTCTCTCTAATGGTATATTTCTCTGGTACTTTAAACAGAGCGTCCAGTCTGTCTTCCAACATTATATAAACATTACCAGTTGAATTATCTACAAGAAAATCACATCCAATTAGTCCAATATAACACATACTAAAGGTATAAAACACTCTTCATTGCTACAATATTAAATATGAAGGTACTTAACATACCTTTAACCTTGACGTAAGTGAAGTCAGGGTGCACACACAGTGCCAGGTTACTGGGTAGTGTCCATGGTGTGGTGGTCCATGCAATTACACTAACCAAAGGATCCTCATCCAATGGAAAACTAACAATAACTATAGCATAATACATAATAATGAAGGTGAAAATAAATGAATAGCTTGACCCATTACTGACCAGCTGGGTCATTGACATCCTTGTAGTTCTGTCCCGCTTTAAAGTTAGGCAGAGGGGTGTGGCAACCAGTTGATAATGGCATTACCTTCACCAACCCTCTGTCAAACATCTGCCAGAATACCCACCTAATTAGGAAATACACTCACAATATGCGCTGCCCACTCCGTAAACAAACCAACCATATGCTTTCCATAAACCATGTATGGATACATTGTCTTGTAGTCATTCTTGAAATCAACTTGATCCATCTTCCCATTCGAGTCACTATTTCCTAATATGGGCATGTGAAATATGTCGAGCCATTAATTTATAAAACTACACCAACCTCCCATTGGGGATACGATCTTCCTACACTCGGCATTATAAGCAGCCACGCCCATTTTAGCACATCCTTTGGACCCTGTAATCAAATACAGAATTACTTTAAGTACCACTGACAGCTGCATTAGAAATAGAAACTGGTTAGGCTATACAACACCACACCACCCTGCAGTCTCATTAAATCAGTTTTTTTTTTTCGGCCTCCATGGAATCATTAGTCAGGAGTTAGTAGGCTTGCATCATTAGGGTGTGCAGTGTTGATGTAGTCTGGTGCCCCGCCCATTTGCTTCCAGTAATGGTTTGCAAGTGTCAACTCGTACATGCTGCAACTACAGTTGCAGCCCAATCAAATCGCTTAATTTTAAAACGTCATGATCCACACCCACTAATCTTGTTTCTTAACTATGGATCGTTCATTACAAGCCCGTCCCCTTTGAGCAAAACGTCATCAACCGCAGCATTCCAGTTGAACGAGTCGAGAGTTTACGTCCATTACTGGAAGTGAATGGGACTAGTGTTGCTGTGGGTTAGAGAATTTCCCCTAATGCCCCCCAAATCAACACAACAATATCTTTCTATTCACCTTAATACCTAGTGTTTTATCAATTTCGTATTCCACCGTGGGAGGGAGACCGTGGCAATCCCAGCTAAACTACGGTTGAAACCCACTTTGGTGGGCGTACGTAACGAGTTACAATATCCTAACAGTACAAGATAAAGAGAAGACAAAAAGAGAGAAGTAAACAAAATATATCAACCACATTCCTTAGACTAATTATTTATTACTCATTATAATCTTGTGTCAATATTTTAACTGTCCCATGCAGCCAGTATGTGACCATAGCCGTGAGGTAGTCCAGTTGTAAACGGAGGTCCATCATAGAACGTGTAACGTGGCCTATCTTCGGATTGCCTTAAGGAAGTGTGGAATGCGTCAATCTCCTTCTATAACTCGAGTATCTTTTCCTCTTCTTTGGGGAAATCATGGCGATCACAGAGGTAAGGTAACCATAGCCATGGCCATGCTAAGCATGCTTCCTATGTGCGCATGCGCAGCACTTAAGTAAGCTGCTTTTCCATTAATTAACCTTTGCTTTGGTTTAATAATTGTTGCATGCAGTTCATGCAACATGCATTAACCATTACACTAAAGTTCAACATTGATTGCCACAGACAGTTCAAATTTGAAAATAAAATAAAAAAAAACTGCCGTATAGCTTTATAATATATGTATACATTGAATCGAAGAGTTACAAAGTGATGTGAAATTTTCCTCTTGATGTTATACACAGGATTTGCGTTTTCAAGAGAAACAGTGAATGGACAGTGCCTACAGTGCCTGATGAGGACTGCAGTGCTATCGTTGATTTTGAAGATGCGATCAGTGGAGTGTTTCAATTCGACTGTTTCTGGAATCATGTGAGATTTGGTTGCTCCATTAAAGCGGAGGAGAGTATCGTAAAGCAGCGCGGTATCGCGTCCATGGAGTTTATCATCCTGAGGTTCGTGAGGCTAGGTTTGCTCGTAATCATGCTCATAAATTGGCAATGAGTATACATATCATTGATTGCACAATAATTTTCTGGAATCAGCATAAAAAATTACATAAGATGGGTTTCATCAGTGAGTGTTATAATATAATCTAAATGGTTCTCATTTTGGGATATCATGGGGTTAGGGTTAGGAGGCATGTATTGTTTTCATGCATAGTTGTTGCCATAGTTTTTCATATCAATTAAGCCGGCACTGATAATATGAATCAATAACTTAATTATATCATAATTATTCATTTTATGTAACTTTTTCTGCTGATTTCAAAAATGTTATCAGTCATGCACTTTCATTGTATGATTGATAATTTTATAGATATACCTAGTAACATGCAGCTTCCTGGGAGTTTATGATGTTTCCAGAAATAATTAATTGCACATATCTAAAAAATCGTTAGTAAAAAGTTAAACTGTTCATATCAGTTTTTCCTTACTCTACGTACATATAGTAAGGTGAGATAATAATTAACAACAGTACAACCACACCCACACACACCAAGCAGGTTGGACCTACGTACGTGTAAGGTGAAGTAATATTAATGACAGTAGAGCCACACCCACACATGCACTCCCTAGGCCCTATATCCTATAGGCCCTATATCCTATAGGCCCTAGCTCCTAATTGTGACACTAAAGCCACACCCACACACTATAACACCCCACGCCAAGCCCCCTGCATACATTCCCTAGCTCTAACAATGACAGGTATATGCATGCATGCTGGGGCAAAGTACATTGTATGTAATAGAGTTAAGCCGGATTTACAATATGACGATAGCGCGACGTTGCGTGGGCGATTTGACCTTTTGACACAACGTTTACATTGGAATAGACTTGGATTCAATTCCATGCGTCAACGTAACGTTCTGTGAGCGTCATATTATAAATCCGGCTTTATAAGTACAAGTCAAATCCCGGCTTCTCATTACGTGGATGCCATCTTTTGGACGCGCCCATATGTGCAATGCCACATGTCATGACGCCATCATGATGAAAAATTTGTTGTTACTCTTGCTAGCACTAAAGCTTGCAAAAAAGTTGTTCTAATTGTTAAGGCCAACAGCTCATCATCTTCATGCATGCTGGACTGTTTTTAAGGAATTGTTGGACCGTGGCCTTAAACTCAATCCTGTATCCTGTATATAAGCATTACATATATGTGCATGTGCTCATAATAAACCCTGCGCTGCAGGCACAGGCTGCAAGCCGCAACTGCATAGAAACTGAGTACATGTAGTCTAGCCCATGTGATAATCATATGAATCATTGATACTAAATGGAATAGAGAGTCTATACTAGTCAGTAATTTTGCACACATAAAGTAACGGTTGATTTGCACTTAATTGTTCATGCATTAGTTTAAAAAGAACTTATAAGAACTCATGTAAGTTCATCCATGCCGGTATGACTTTAAGGAGCTATTGCCATTAACTTAAGTAGAAGTCCAAGTACATTAATCTCATTATTTGTTCGTGGTGTTATATATATAGCTATAGAATCATGCAGTCATGGCAGTCCACTGAGTGATTTCACTACAATAACCAAGGCTGAATTACATGCATCACTATAAAGAGATAATTTTGTTTCCGAACTCAAGTTTAGAACACTAGTATCAAGTTAATAAGACTGATCAGGAACAAATACAGATTCTTCAGCTCAAGACTGACTGCCGGATACTAGTCTAGTCAAAAGGCACGAGTAACAATAATTATATTATTTTAAGTTGATATCAGTGCATGCAATCATGACCAAGAACACTGATGAATTTTACACATAATATGAACAATAATTATAATTATATAAACAAAACAATCATAAATAATACTGTCTTTAGTTCTCTAGGAAATCTAAAACTTTCAAAAATTTAAAACCAATGTTTACATCCTCTTCTTGCTGTACGTCTTGCCTCGGTGCAGTTCGTAGGCTTTCATAAGCTTCTTCTCGAGTAAATTCGACACTCCTATATGTTTTAAACTCTGCAATAGCAAAATAAAGGGATGCGTCCATATTTATATTTCCTTCCAAATTATCCCAATTGCTATTTGCTTTGTCAATTTGTTCTTGGGACTTGAAGATGCCTCTACACAGACGACCAAAATCACCATTAATAGCACGGTCCAATTGATCAATAGTTATCCAAGTTTGATCAATACCAGTATCTCTTAATATATATTTCACTATTTCTTTCTCTACTCTTGAAGCAAGGTAGCCAATCAAACACAAGACTTTTCTCGACATGTTAATACCATGTGAACTTGATGATCATACAAGTTATTATTGGTTTATTAATCCATTAATCTATATCTATGATCTACCAAACTTAACTTACCGGTATTATTAAATTAATTTTTCCCGCGCTTATGGGCGGGGTAGATCTACTGATCTAGTACAACTTTACCCGGCAATAAGCAATGGAGGAGAAATCTCTGAAAGAAGCGTTGACCATTCTTACTTCAGACGACTCAGAAAAGAATAGGACAACGTCATATTCTACTCTAGCATGGTGACCATTCTACTTCTTTTTTTTTTTTTTTTTTTTCAATCGCAATCAATAATCACCTTTTCACTGTTTCTTCCTCCCTTTTCTTTTTTTAGTTGTTTAAAATCTGTCGGTTCCAACATCCCGATACCCGAGTCCATATTCAACCAGAGGAATAAGCTGATCCACGGTATACTAACAGATATGACGCCTGAAACTGGTTTATTAGCTCCTTATGCCCTCCAAGCACTGGGATACATATTATTCAATGAACTGTTGGCCAGGTGATCCAATCCACCCACTCATTTAATTGCTCTTTTAAAACTGCTTTATATTTGTATCGATCAATTCATACATACCTTTCTCGTTCCCTTTTGTCTTTGTTTCTAGATGTGTTGAAGACGATTTAGCTGCCAAGATTGTCACAGGTTTGTTATTTGAGCATAATTGTATTATAATTACGTAGTTGTGTAATTTTTTACTTATTTTGGCATTAGGTATTTATATTGTGATAGTTCTTGTTTCATCTCTCCCGTCTATTTCTGATTGTCCCTCTTTAGCTCTCCTTAATGTGACTATTAGTGAGGAATCCTCTAAGCAAATACGCACCAGAGCCTTGTGGTGTCTGGCCAATCAGAATATGCAGAGCTCCGTAATTTCATCACGTGTACGTAGGCTACATTGTTATTGTTTATCCCCAGTCCTTCTCTCCCAACATGGCATTATTGTATTACAGTATTATACTATTATTGTATTACAGATTGACCTGATAGTATCTACAATTAAGAAATTAGCCACGAGCCCATTCATAGCCACTGTTAGTGTTGCCTTGGAAACACTTGCAGTACTTATGAAGTAAGTACGCTAGAGATACGTGTTTGTGGGAGACATAATGGGGACATAGGAGTTACCGCCCATTTATTAATATTTCATTAACGATAATTACTTGCTAGCTAGTGAACCAAGTATTTGTATTGTATGTTGCATGTATTGCTGTGTATAAGGAGCTATGGACTGCCACATTATTGCCATGTATTGTGGTAATGTAATCATTGTATCAAGTATTGTACGTTGCATGTATTGCTGTGTATAAGGAGCTATGGACTGCTACATTATTGCCATGTATTGTGGTAATGTAATCATTGTATCCCCCATCACAGGCTCTATACTCAATGTAAGGCTCAGTTCCTACCACTCTATGAAGGCTGGTACAGTGTCTTATTCTGTACTCTACTATCCAAGCAAGTCAAGGTGTGAATACACATGTCATAGGCTAGTAGTAGTAGCCTTGTTTCTTGTCTGTCTATGTTTACTCCATAATCATTGTACGTTGAAACAGGTTCAATCAAAGGCATTGGAGGTTTCCAGTAGTCTAGAGGAGTCTTTAATAGAGTACAAGGACATCTCCAATTGGCTTCACAAGGAACTAAAGAAGGTGAGAGGGGTTAAAATCACTGAAGGCAGCTTTCAGTGCATCAATAGCTTGCTCTGAAATAGGTCTTAAATTGTTCTTTACACTAGCATACATCCAAATTTGAAGTCAATGTTTGGAGTACATGTACACTGTACATAGCGCATAGTTAGGTTTTGTTCTATTCCGTGCGTACTAATTTACATTTGAACCTCCGAGTAAAGGACGCTTTGGGACCTTGTATTAAATGAAAGCTATTTTCCTTTTTAGAGAGGTTGTTCTCTTTTTTTTCTCTTTTTATTGGCAAGTCTATACGGGACACTGATAAGTATTCTTTGTTTAGTAGTTTATTATACCATGTCCCTTTATCGGAGGGTCACCTATCAGAGATTGTACTATATGTTGACTTATGGTAACACATCTTAGAATAAACCAGCCTAATTACTATGTATGATGTCTTATAACTACTGTTATGTTTTAATCCCAATAGAATGTCCTTCAACGCATCAACTCCATTGCTACGTCAAAGTCCTTTGATCCCATGAGTCTCCTTAAAGTATGGATGCATTTCGTTAGGATTCTAGGGAAGGTACATAAAACTGAGTAACTGTTAATCTCAATATTGATTCATTGCATTATAATTAATTTATTAATAGACATTACATAAATCAGGAGCATTCTTGAACGACATGCTGAAAATAGTTGAAATCGTGAGTATATACCATACCCTCTTCTCTTTATGTAATCATACCCTCCCTTTATAAGTAATCATACTCTTCCCTCTATATGTACATGTAATCATACTCTCCCCTTTATATGCAATTATACCCTCACTTTATATGTAATCATACCCTCCCTTTATAGTATGTAATCATAATCTCCCGTATGTAATCATACCCTCCCCTTTATATGTAATCATACGCTTCCCTCTATATGTACATGTAATCATACTCTCCCTTTATATGTAATCATACCCTTCCCTCTATATGTACATGTAATCATACTCTCCCCTTTATATGCAATTATACCCTCGCTTTATATGTAATCATACCCTCCCTTTATATGTAATCATACCCTCCCTTTATATGTAATCATACTCTCCCGTATGTAATCATACCTCCCGTATGTAATCATACCCTCCCCTTTATATGCAATTATACTCTCCCTTTATATGTAATCATACCCTTCCCTCTATATGTACATGTAATTATACCTCCCCTTTATATGTAATCATACCCTTCCCTCTATATGTAATCATACCCTCCCCTCCATATATAATCTTACCCTCCCCTCTATATATGTATGTAATCATACCCTCCCCTCTATGTGTAATTATACCCTCCTGTTGTATATATACTGTATGTATTTGTTCTTCCCGCTGACTCTCAATATGCTTATAGGGTTTCAAGAGCCGATATTTTGTTG
>JAYJLX010051235.1:0-11415 GCA_036873525.1 Chalinula nematifera | reverse complement strand
CAGTTACAGCAGTGTTCTGTGTTGGATCCGTACGAGACTCACGTTTGCAATACTCCGTGCATCAATCTTATGCCTCAGAGGTTCCCACACCAAATGGCGTTCTATTAACATAACTTATGGTACACCCCTTGACTTGATAATGTATTAGACATATTTTGAATTGGATTGAATTAAATTACTGTATTGTATGTATTATATTATTTTATTTCAAGTTTTATTTCATGTTTATTTTACTTGTGTCTCAGTTCGCTTTGCTTTTGTTTTTAATAATAATAATAATAATAATAATAATAATAATAATAATAATAATAATAATAATAATAATAATTGTGTGCGACTTATATTTATCACATTGCCTTTGCTTCATTTGTATTATACTAGCAATAATCCATTTTTGTATCACTTTTCCATCATGTATCATAATAATAATAATATTTATCACTTGTTTCTGTATTATAATCACTTGTTTCTATATAATAATAATAATAATAATAATGATAATAATAATAATAATAATAATAATAATAATAATAATAATAATAATAATAATAATATACGTTGTGATTAAATCATTCGCTAGATCCAACTCTGGACTCTGTCAAGCAGTGGATAGCGAGCACAAAACTAAACAGAGCCGATCGGAAACAGCCAAACACTCGTACTAAATCTATAGCACTCACTTCACCTCAGACTGTTTTGAGGGTATAGCAGAGTCTTGGCGTTAAAAGAAAGCATATTTTAAAGGACAATGCTGTACCTACTATCTTGGCATACTTCGCCAAAGCCAGTTCGAGTATCGCTAGCTGTTGAGAAAAGGAAGATTACTGTCATGTTGGTCAGACTTGTTCATGAAAAAATTCTGTCAAAACAAATTGTCACAAGGAATGATTTGAATGCCCACTACTCTTGAATATTCAGCTATTATGTCATCTAATGTACTTAGTATGGTGTCAAAAGTGCAACAAATGGGATCTACTACTAATGCTCTACACACCAAATGTGTATTTGATAACCTTTGCAGTTCTGATTGGCTTTTTATGGGGATGTAGCTACTTCTGCTTCTCAGTACACAATACATGGTTTTTTGATAGTGACAACACAAAACGTACAGGCATTCAAGCAAACAAAAAAACTCCCCAGCAGCTGCAATATGCTTAGAGCAACACCAGTTTCAACTAGTATGTGCAACAGTGAATATATATAAGCTCTCAAATATGACTTGGCATACCTGAGCAATAGGCCCTCATTAGTGCTCCTCCATCATATGCTTGAGCAACGATACAAGAAAGGTCTAGCTGATACTTGGTTAGTGCATCCGCAATGAATTGTTTCAAACTGCTTGCGGTGAGTGTGGTTGCTTTGGTGAATGTCAGGAGTGCTCAAAAATTACAGCACCATCATCAACATATCGCAAAGTTAATAGTCATTTGTTCGGACCTGCTTTTGTGACACCATTACACACAAATTCACGAACAATTGCTTACATACAGTTGCATATAGAATGAAGTCCATACATGTACAAGTAAATGAATGTATAAACTTTACATGCTGAACAGCTCAATTTGCATGAGCACTGCAAAGCACAGTTTCGTACCATGTTGTATGTCTTCTGCCTTGAAATGGATCCACTCTCCATGACTTTCCTTCGGATAAGCACTGGACATTGACTGATGGTAATGCTTCTTCTGCATTTTTATGCCGCTTCATAATTTTGCTCAACCTATGACTCATCTTTCCTTTTTGAGTCTTGATTATTCTGTCAAAGACTGCACGAGCGATTTATAAAGAAAACGAATCAACTTGTCGACACGATGATTTTGTTTTTTTTTTCCATGAAACATACCTTTAAAACATGGTGAAACGGCCATATTTGTATTCACAACTGATGTAATCCTATAGCATGGAGCCCATTATTCAGATCGTTTGATGCCAAAAAGCTTGTCAATTCTTCCATAGTGCAGAGCAAGGAAACAAATTGCTGTAGCCTTCAATTAGTAAGCAATGATATACTTCTTCTGGCTTAGCTTTATCAAAAATATGTCTGCATTCCTTTTTCCCAGCTCCTATCAAAATGCCAGGTACAAATTAGCCTTTTTGTGTTGACTGTAGTGAAGACTCTCCGCATGTATTGTAGAAATTCTTTGCTGTGGTAGTGAACTTAAAACTGATGTACATTAATATAACAATTATTGATTAATATTAAGTACAAGCACATGGTTGCATAGAATATTCTAGACTTTGATTTAACACATTAATATATAAGAGTTGTTCTTTGATAATAAAGTTGGTTGTTGACTGTTTAAGGAGTAGATAGTCTATTACATTTGATGGCAGTGGTTCAAAGATCTTTTAGCCTTTGGAATTGACAACGTTGTCGGTGTTGGTCACTGTTGGATGCTTAGATTGAGAAAACGGTCTAAAGAAGACATGGCGGAGGCTGGTGTGGCAGAACTACTCAAAGCGTTTTTGGAAGAGTCGAGGAAACAAGAGGAATGAAGAGAAGACAAACAGAGGAACGATGAAGAGAAGATGGGCCCAAGCGACACTAGGAGGACTTATGTAGGAGAGACGAAGCGGAGAAGCGAAGAGAAGAAGAGAGACTGAAGGAACGAGAAGAAGAGCGGCAACGATTAGAAGCACTAATATTGGGAATCACAGAAGCAGGGAAAAAGAGAATCAATGTTGGACCGGCGTGGAACAGAGGAAGTGGGCTGTGTTGCTGGCACCCCAATTGTCAGGCAAGGCCCTACAAGCATATGCAGCAATGGCAAAGGATTATCTCCAGGTTAAAGCGGCTATATTCTGGCAATTCGACATAAACGATGAAACGTACTGACAAAGATTCTGATCAGCAGAATGGAAGGAGGGCTAAGCGCCATTGGAAATGCTAACAAGACTGACGGATTTGGCGAGGAAGTGGCTGAAGGTGAAGGATACACGAGAGAAAGTCATCGACAGTGTTGTCCAGCAGCAGTTCATCGAGGTATTGCCAGAAGAAGCAAGAGTATGGGTGAAGGAATGCAAGCCTAGTTCAAGCATAAAAGCAGGGAAGTTAGCAGAGAATTTTCGACAGGCAGAGAATTTTCGACAGGCAAGAAAGGAGATATGGGATTCAACGGCAGGAAAGAGTACCAAGATCAGGGAAGGAAGATGTTACGTTTGCAAAAGGACAGGTCATATTGCGAAGGGTTGTCATCAGGTAAAGGAGAAGGAAGGAAAAGACACATAGAGGATGAAGTATCAAGGAGCAAGTGAGGATCAGAAGTAAAAAGGAGTCGTTTGTTTTAACTGTAAGGCAAGAGGACATGTTGCAAAGAATTGTATGAAAGTGATGTTATGCCAAGCAAGGGACGAGAGACATCGAGGTCAAGATAGTTGCTATGCCGTGGAGAAGTTGAAGGACACCGAGATGATATTCAGTTACACAGGTAAGTTAAGTCCCGAAACCACGCCCACTTGCAGCTAAATTGAGAAAATGGAGGACGATTTTGCAATCTCATAACATTCGACATACAACTCACAGAGTTATCTAGCAAGTTGTTTAAAGCTTAGCAAACCTGTAGATCTTTTAAAGTCGCTCGTAGCTTCTATGCGAGAGTACCGCAACGATTTGTCGACCGACATCTTTGAATGACAAATGCAAAAACACGGAGTTCAAGACACGGTCTTAATCTGGTTTTGTGGGGTTCTACAGGGTCCTTAGGTAAGCTAGTAAAATGTATCAATCGTGCCTTTTTGTATCGCATATATTTTTGGAGTTATATTGCAAAAACAACTATTCGTGACCGGTCAAATTTGACGGTCCGGTAAATAACTCGAAAACAAGACTAGATACTGTAAGGCACAATTGATACTTTTTGGTTTGTTACCTTAGGAGTCTGCGAAAAGCCACATGGCTAGATTAAGACCACGTCCTGAACTCCGTGTTTTTGCTCAAAGTTTTTCACTATTCGTCCATGTTTTTGGCTTGTAATTAATGACGTTTACGTACGCAACGGCACGATTACCTAATCTAAATTGTACTCTCGCAATGTTTAAGCTTATGGTGTCATGTTGACACAGCTTGTAAATTCTTATCTTATTAGTAAATCTTGTGTGCAGCAGAGCGTGAAACTGTTAACTGGACTTAACCTGCCTGTGTAGACACAGGATGCTCGAGGACAGGTGATCTGGTTGATAAGATTTTGGAGGGATTTTACCATTCAGTGTGCACATGCGGACATGTATAATATCCCTTAGCAGAAGTGGAAGTAGTAGTTCAAGGAAGGGGTATAATGGTTGAAGCAGCAGTGTCGGAGACGCTACCAAGGTCGATGTTCTTAGGAACCGATGTACCACACAATAACCAGAGCTGGTGGAGGATTCAAGGGAAAAGAAGACAGGCGGAGCTAGCTTTATGGTGCTGATTAGGAGCGAAAGGCGACAACGAAAAGAAGAGGAAGAGGAGATACAACAGAAGGAAAAGGATTCAGGAGCTTAAATCTACTCCATTGGAGACGGTAGAAGAAAGCCCAGGAGGATGATGAAAGACATGAGGATGAAGAAAAGAATTGTGGATTACAGGAATTTGACTTTTGCAGGTGAGATATTTTTGGAGAAGATGAACCAAAAGAAGAAACAAACAAGAACAGAGAAGAGGGACAGCAGGATACAACCTTCCAGAGATCAGAAGGAAAAGATTACAAGACGAGATTGGGTGCTAAACTTATGAGGAGCTGAGACGGTTGCAGGAAAAGGATTCTACACTTCAAAACCTGGACAAGAGGAAACAAAGCATGGGAGAACTGGTGGTTCTACCGCAAGTGTGTCGGAAGACTGTGTCGGAGTTGGCACACGCGATACCGTAAGCAGGAGACATGGAACGGGATAAAACAGTACAAAGAATTTAACAACAATTCAACTGGCCCACATTGTTTAAGGATGTTGCGGAATACTGTAGAAGCTGTCCAGATTGCTAGAAGATCAATTCAAGGGGACAATGGAAGATGCCACTGGTACCATTGCCTATTATTCAAGAACCATTTTCTGGAACAGCGATGGATATTGTTGGGCCTCTGCCCCGAAGCCAGAAGAGAAATCCTTACATCCTGGTGGTGTGTGATTACTCTACCCAGTTTCCAGAGACGATTCTGTTGCATAGTATGGATGCACAAAGTGTAGCAGAGGAGCTGGTCAGTTTCTTTGCCCGAGTTGGAATACCGTGAGAGATACTTATGGATCAAGGGTAGAACACAACTATTACAGGAGATGTACCGTTTGATGAAGGTTCATCCAATTCGAACATCACCGTATCACCCGCAGACGGATGGACTGGTGGAGAGATTCAATAAGACATTGAAATCAATGCTGAAGAAATTGACCAAAGAGGAGGGATGAGACTGGGATAAACTGGTCCCTCATGTTTGATTCGGGGGATTCCTCAGAGGTTCTCCCCATTCCACGGCAGGGAAGTAAGGGGACCACGTAGTAAGGAGAGTGTTATATCCCACATACTATTGATCAGGGAAAGAATGCAAGCAACGCAGGAGGTAGTAAAAGAAGACATGAAAGAAGCTGAACGGAGACAGAAACGATGGTATGATAAAACAGCAAGGAAGATGGAGTTCAAGCCGGAGGATAAAGTACTCATTCTACTACCAAAATCTACCAACAAGTAGGCCTGCGGCAAATCTGCCAGCATAATTTGGGAATAATGGGAGTGCCTAAGAATAAAGCATATTTTGGGAATAAACGGGTGAAAAACGGGAATAAACGGGAATAATTTTTGCTGCTCACGAGTTTCACATGTTTTAACTCTTAAAGATGTCTGCTGTTTCAGGACCAAGTACTTCTGGCTTTTCTGCACTTCTGCTGTTAAATTAGAATCTGAATCGTCAGCTGAGTCTGATGGAAGTCTAAGTACAGAAGTTGTATCCCTTCTCGATAGACTAAAATCTCCTACGCCAGCTCGTAGCTGATATATTACGTACATCTCAGTTGAGTGGGGCTCCGGCTTCATTCCAAAGGCTCATGGATGGCACTACAAAGGACACGTATCAGTTTGCACACACCTATCTGGATGATTTGGTAATTTATAGTTTGTCATGGAAAGAGCACTTGGCCATTATTCTTGGACGGTTGCAGAGTGGCTTAACGGTGAAGCCACCAAAATGCCAATTGGGAGTCACGGAATGCGAGTACCTGGGACACAGTTTCAGGGGAGGAAGCCACTAAAGGACAAATTGGAGGCAATAAATGAATTCCCTATACCAGAGGACAAGAAACAGGTTGATCATTTCTGGGATTGGCGGGGTATTACAGAAGATTCATCCCAAACTTTACTAGTGTGGCGGCACCCCTAACAGAGCTGACAAAGAAAACAGAACCACAATTGGTACATTGGACTAGTAAATGTAATGAGTCGTTTGTGAGCGGCACTGGCCTCTCATCCTGTCCTGATTTTAGTCGTCCGTTTCTGTTGCAAACAGATGCTTCAGACTTTGGAGTTGGGGCAGTATTAAGCCAACAGGATGATGAGGGGCTAGACTATCCGATATCTTATTTTAGTCGCAAACCTCTCTCTAGAGAGCGTAACTATTCCACAGTAGAACTTAGCCATTAAATTGGGCAATGAAGCTTTTCAGGTATACCGCATGGGGAGACCATCTTTTATTCAAACTGACCTTCGGGCACTTTAGTGGCTCAACAGTGTGAAAGACCAGAATAGCCGTTTGTTGCACTGGAGTTTGGCATTACAATTTGAAGTCAGACATCGTAAAGGTCAGACATTGTGAAGGTAGAGATAACGCCAACACTGATACACTGTCAAGATTGGAACGTTCGTAGCTGTGCTTCGCATATAGTAGGGAAGAGGAATGTGGTAGTGAACTTAAAACTGATGTACATTAACATAACTATTATTAATTAATATTAAGCAAGCACATGGTTGTATAGAATATTTCTAGACTTTGATTTAACTCGTTAATATTTGAGTTGTTCTTTGATAATAAAGTTGGTTGTTACTGTTTAAAGAGTAGATAGCCTATTACATCTGCATCATCACTCATAAAGGTGTTAGTATGATTATCCCCACACCTATCTTTAAGCTTGAGTAAACCTTGTTGTAATGCAGAAGAGTCTTCTCTATTACAAATAAACCAGCATACAGGAACTCCTTCTCCAAACTCATCTATTATAATTGTTATCAAGAAGTCATAAACATTCGTACCATGCGTACTACCCATGCACACCACAATCGATCCAAATTTGGCCAACATGTCCCGATGAAACGTGTCTAAAGACAAATAAAGAAGTCCTCATCAGACAGATCATCAATACCATTTGGTTATGTTGCCCTTGCTGTTAGTAAATAACTACGGGATTCTCAAATCTTTCTGACTCACACGTAATCCTCATGTTCTCGGCAACAAACAAAGATACACTTGTGTGATTATCAGAATGCAATTTCACACCTTCCAGGTGTTTGTATGCAAAGGAGATGTTTCCAAGTAATTATTCCATCCAAAGGATCATCACGAACAGAATCGAAAATCGTAACTCCGTCAACAAGTTTTGCTGCCACTATCTGTTTAGTTCACTCAGGCAAAGGAAGATGTGCTAATAGCATTATGTGAGTATGATACTTACATAATTTAACATGAACTTGTCCATCTTCATGCGTTTTTGCTTTTATATAGGCAGGACAGTGTTTATCCAACTTCCTTGGATTATCAACTGCTTTCCTTTAGCAATGTTCTTGCCAGATCTGTTACAATAATAGTAGTAAGTCACAGAACTACGCTCCTTAGGAGAAGAATGCAAGGATCGTGAACATGTCTCATATTGTTCTTTCTACTGCGTAAACGCAGCTAATGATGTGAATTGCCGATGAATAAGGTCGATTGTCTTGTGAAAAGAACATAGGTGACTGATTAATTCATCAATCGTAATAAATCTATACAAATAGTAATGAAACCAAATACAGTTAATAATTATGTAATGTAATAAAGTCAATAGTAACTAACCGTTCAATACAGTCCTCTGGGCACTGTATATTGTTCTGGTTACATTTTCTGTATTCCCAGCTTCATGCTTCATGCATGGAGGAAGTAGGTGTGAAAAGAATTGATATGTCGAGACAAGGTACATTTTTGATTATAACTCTTCGACCATATATCACACTGAAAAGAATTAGACTGCACTTACATGCTCAAGGTCTAGTCTAATTATTATAAACTACAGACTAGTTATTAAATTAAAATTAGGCCACACCTCTTATACAAATGACCTCTCTAATGGCTAGTAAGAGAACAATGAGCAGCCATGTTTTCCCTATTTTAATACATTGCTAATTAGTGCACGTGCGTAAAACGCGGGCGCAGTTGCAGCTGGTTAATTGCAACTTCAAGAAGATTTTACTGATACGATAATAAACAAACCATGACTATTTGTTCGTATTAATGATTGTGTATGCATGTGAAGGAACCAGATACTGTTTTACTGTTATATATACAGTTCACGACAACCTGATCAATAACAAAATACTAAGTTTATATACAAAGATGTGACTGACCTAATCAATAACAAACACTAACGAAGTTCAATACATTTATGATATAATTATATATATAAATATATAGCGTTAAGAAAAACTGGTTTCACTGGAAATGTGGTACTACAGGGTAATTCCTGGGTGGGTACCTCACATATGGATAAATAAACAAGGAAGGTGCTATGTTAAGGCAACCCTCAACATTCCGCCAGCCGAAACCAACAATATTACAAATAAAGATTAAATAAATGACATAATTATTATTTTATTAATATACTTATACTTGATTACAGTCAGTCGTTACTCGTCTATGAATTGGTCTTCAATAGTTCCTTTTGATGGTTTTAATATCCGCAACACGAACTACTCCATCTTTCCCTGGGTACACCTTCACAATCCTTGCTATCGGCCACTTTGTCGGGATCATTTCGTCTTCAATTAGCAACACCACATCACCAACTGACATGTTACGCATAGGTGTTCGCCACTTGTAGATCTTCTACATGATAGATAAATATTCATGATACCAATGTTGCTAGAAACGACGAACAACGTTCTGATAAATGCCAGAGTTTGAGTAATGACGATGTGCAAAAATAGGCAATGGCTGAGTCTGGAAGAGCTGCGAGTGGCTGCCCGATCAAGAAATGGCCGGAAGTCAATACTTCCAGATCATCTGTATTCCCGGTCGGTATCAGTAAACAACAACACTCAATCTGTGCCAACACTTATGTCACTTCCTCATCGGTTAATTTTACATCTCCCACAAAACGCCTTAAATGTCCTTTAAAGCTCTTCGCTGCTGGCTCCCAGATACCTCCGAAGTGAGGAGAACATTGGGGTATAAACTTCCACTTTATGAATTCGGACACTGCGACTTGGGCGGATTGTTTCACTAAGAATGCAAGCAATTATTTGATTTCTCTCGGGCTCCAGTAAAGTTGGTCCTGTGGTCGGTACCCTGTATCGGCTATAAACCAATGAAGGCAAGGCTTTGGATGTCAAATCACTAACCACTTCCAAGTGAACCGCCTTCACAGTCAAAGAGACAAAAACACAAACATATACCTTCAGTACCACCGGCTTACGTGTGTGGCCGTATTTTATGAGAAGGGGCGCAGCGTAATCCAGACCTGTCTTGTTGAAGATGGGGCCAGGGGGGGTGAGGCGTTCTATCGGTAGCCGACCCATTGCTGGAGGTTTAGGCTTCACAGACCAATGACGGCAGGTAATACATTGTCAAGTCGCTGCTTGTTGGATGTGGATGATATAAGGAATGCGATCATCATTGTGAGGCCTCCATGTAATAGACTCCTGTGCTCACAATGAATTCTTAACTAAGTAATAACATGTTTGGAATAGAGAATAACGGGATGAATGTTGGAGTACGATGTGTTGGAATATTTTTGGCGCCCTTTGACCCTCAATATTCCATCGGAATCCACAAATGGGGAAAGGGGTAACAGACAGTTTTCCTTAGGCATAGATTTGATCTCATTCGAAAAGCAGTCTCATCTTACAAATAACACTTAACTTGCTTTAACTCAGGAACTGTTATAATGGATCTGTTGAGATGTTCGAGACAAGCAATTCTTTATGAATCTGAAAAGCCAACTGATCGCTCGTAACCATTCGAACGAGGAAAAACGATCAGCATAAAGAGGGTTGGAATCAGTCATAACTGCATTGTGAGCTGGCGTCACTTCCAATTCTGAATGATTATCACTGCTAGGGTGTGGAAAATTCTCCGGCCATTCATCACGTGGTAGCTTGAGCCAGCTGGGGCCATCCACCATAATCGGTATTCTACTAGTGCAGTGGTAAAAAGGGTCGACCGACAGACCACAATTAAGTATGAATGCATCTGATACAGAGGTAGCATTAACGACAGCTATATGCTTATGAGTGGTAGGCATTTGCTTGCTTGTGGATTCGGAAGCTCATGCTCGAAGGTCTATGAACTCAAGTAGGTCCTTATAGTTCATTCATGGGCTGGGCGTGCTTCTGCCATTCGAATAAGGTTTCCTGGTCCAGCTTCAGTCAAATTATGGACGTAACAAATTCACTTAGAGGCGTACTGTTGCCAAGATGCTGTTGTAAAAGGTCATGAAAACGATGGAGTTCCTAGCCACTCCCATATTTGATGGGTGTGGCCTGCATGATGGTCTTCACATGACTCTGATGGATTTGTTGTGGTCGATCGTAACAGGCCTTCAAACACTCAATCGCCTTCTCATAATGCTTCCCGGTAGAGGACAGGCCTTGGATCACCGTACCTTGGTGTAAGTAAACAAGTTTTTCAGCATTCGACTGGTTGGTTTGCTGATCAATGGATACACGGAATTGCTCCCAGAAATGGGTCCGGTTTAAAAGACCTCAATCAAACGTTGGGGCTTCGAGCTTCAGAACCTTTAAACCCTTGGGGGTATTGTCTCCAGTGGGTGTGGTCACTACTGAGTGGCATGCCTCAAAACGACCGGCCTTTAA
The DNA here is from genome assembly GCA_036873525.1 of Chalinula nematifera. Taxonomy (NCBI): domain Eukaryota; kingdom Metazoa; phylum Porifera; class Demospongiae; order Haplosclerida; family Chalinidae; genus Chalinula; species Chalinula nematifera. The sequence continues at coordinate 398 of JAYJLX010051235.1, read as the reverse complement.
TTGACTGTATTGAGTAGATCACTAAACAACTCGAGACGTAATAATTGATTACGACAAACCACAAGTTCTATCTTCCAGGTTGGACAACTCCTGATATTGCTGCAAAAGAAGCTCATCAGGTGTTTCCTCCTCAGCTCCACCTGGCATGCTAGCGTCGAGCTCGCTCTTGACTATTGATACAGAATCTTCCAGGGAGGATACCGTACAAGAGATGGAGCATTCCTCTAGAGTTTCATTGTGTTTTGTCTTCGATCACCGCCTGGAGACGTAGGGACATGTTACACAGGTGACTTAAGTCATGGGTCAGGCTTTTACAGCCGTACATGTCCAGAAATCCAATAGAAAAATTGGTCATGTCACGGAGATAGTATACGGAGTTTAAATCATATTCATACTTT
>JAYJLX010051224.1:0-11416 GCA_036873525.1 Chalinula nematifera | reverse complement strand
CCTTTTGATTTTTGCTTCGTGAGAAAGAAACCCAGAAAAACTACAACAGCCAGGTAACTTTTTAATTCTGTTACTTCTCTCTCTTTTATAAAAGCCTCTAATTTCATCAAAAATAGTCACATGCAGGTAGAATTCTTCATTTTTACCTCTAAATATTTGTTTTAAAATTATTTGTCCAAAATTTAATGGGACGAATTTTTAGAGGAATTACGGTATCACATTTTGCTTTGGCACATGCACATCAGCTGGGAGTGGCACTAATGATGCATCCACATTAAAGTGATGTATGCAGTGCAAGCAAGTGAATCCCATGCATGCATGCACTTCAATCGCTCAAATTACTGAACATTCATGCAGGAATGCACACATAACTATAAGTTTTTATTATGTTTTCCAAACAAAATATTACTCAATTTGCCGGTTCAAAAATTGTTATACTTTGATTCGGCAGTGGTGTAGCCATAATGACTGCATGCACAGCGGCACGCATGCACTATATATATATAGCTCCAATTGCAGAACTTCATGATATGAAGTTCCATATATACTTTGATCGGAGCTCTATATGCATGTATATACAGCATCGATCATTAAAGAGCCACTAGCTTGCATGGAGACGGCGCCGCTGGTCATTTGCAAATTGCATGCATGATTGGAATTTCTGTATGTTGAAGATAACGGCAATACTGTGCAGCGGTGCATGGCAGCTAATTCTATAGGAAATTTATAAGAATTAAATAAACTCCGCAGCCAATGCATAACTTGTTAAATTTAATATATAGAAACAGTATTATTTATGCAGTAACACCAAATGCTTGACCTATTATATCCCATTGTTGTGACTTGTCTTGCAGCAGCTTGAAAATATTAAGCAAGGTCAATTGATTGGAATGATTCAATGAAGAACCTACATGCATGGGAGATAAAAATTAAGTCATTCACCAGGCTGAGGCTGGCATCGCAGTGCATGCAGTATGAATTAAGTCAATCCAAACGATATAGTATTCATGCAGGCTAGGCCAACTGCATTGGCAAACATGCCCAGAAATCATAGTGTATATAGTGCATGGTTATGTTCTTTGTATAAACAAGTAATTATTCAAAATCATTGTACTAAAAAGCATTGATAATCAGTTTCAATGACGGTCATAAAGATATATAGCTCTATATGTAATTCAAATGCCGTAACTGTGTTATTTATATCATCTAAAACAAGAATATGCTAGCACTGATTCAACCGCCTGACAGAATACATTCAACTGAACCTGATTCCGGTATCCAGTGGTTGGCCATTAAACTAGCAGTACCTGTTTCATTAACATCACTGGTTGGCGTTATCATTGTGGTGTGAACTTAATCTATAGTTCTGACTTCTTGGGATAAAAAGAAAAGGTAGTGTCTACTGTCCTGGCAAAAGCCTATACTTTGTAATATAGTTTAGGATAGTGGATGGGGTTAGGGTTAGTATAAGCTATACACAAGTAAAGTATTGTTTAATGGGAGAATAAGCCAAAATATGTAAGGAGTGATCCTTAAAGCAGAGTGATCCTTAAACCAGGAAAATTTCATACAATTTTTTGCTATGTCTTTTTGCTGTTAGATAGTATAATTCTGACAGAGCATTACATTTCCTGGAATAGAATCCTGCATTTAGAAAATAAAACTGCCTGTGAATGGCTTTACGGTTAAAATAGCCAATTTATTTCGATGTTTTATCTTCTTTAAAATATTCTGTACATTATTATAACGAATTATTAGAATTTTTGTTAAGTGATATTTTGTGTTGTGGCAATCATACTTGTAACTTTTCCTCTATCTTGGTATCCTTATCCAGCTGTTATTAATTTTTAAAGCTTTGTGTTGTAATTTGTGTCATAATTTGCATTTGTAAGTGAGTGGTAAACGTATCGCTCCCTGTGCAGAGGTAAACCAAAATGAGGGAGTCCTTATTCTCATTTGTGCTTGCAATTTGGTAAGATTTCTTTTTTTATTATACTTGTTGTTAGATGTCTCACTGAAGCACATGTACACATATGTACCATAATTAATTGGCATTTGGCCACTTCTTTGGCTAATTTTGTTTTTGGTTTTGACTAATCTGATTTCTTTATTGTTATTGCTTGAAAATGCTTAACCATGTAGTGAGCCCAGTAATACTTACAGAAGTTATCCACCATGTGTATAGCAGAAGGCTGAGTTTCATTGCATATTTAAAGTATTGTAGAATGCCATTACAAAATGCCAATTAATTGCAATTAGCATGTGGTCTTGAGGATGGAGCATGGGAGAATGTACATGTATTTGTATAAAAGGATCAACGATTTAAACATATTTCAGATGATTCAATAGTTTAGATGTAGTCAGTGGGACTTTTCCTGGACTATAGGCTATAACATACATACTGTGTACTGTACAGCAATTTGGGAACTATCATAATACCACCTGACCATTGTGTTAATATCTTTTTGAATACATGTAGGAGTTTGTTTTTTTTTTCCTTTTTAAATTAATTTTTATAAAACAAGCTTTGTGGAATACAATGTACATGGCTGTATTATAAAATAATGGAGCAATAAATGCCTACTGTATATGCACGTAGGCCCAGAGTTTTTTTAGGTGGTTTTAGGAAGGAACATTGGCCCCCCCTTCCATCCCTTATCCCTGTTTTATGACTTAAAAAAAATTATTTTTGATAAAGAGATGAGTTTATATTAGTTGTAAAGAAATGATTGTAGTTAAACAGTTTCCACAAATTTAGCACTGAAGTGCTGAACCCTCGCGGCCAAGCATATATATATATATATATATTATGGTATACCATCAAGTTTCACTTGACCGACTCCAACGTTTTTACGCTAAAAAACTCGCAATTACTAAAATGAAATATAGTCCAGCAGAAGAACACTCAGCCTTAGAAAATCTAGGGGCATGTTAGGGCCAGTCTCCACAGCAGTAGATGCCATCAGGAGGCTATTATTTGGAATGAATTCTAGGCGTCAGCCACGTGACTACCAAATTTTACAACCAACATGTGTTGAAGGGGCATGGTTAGAGAAAATGGCGACCAATTAAGCTATCGGTTGAAATACTCAAAGATCTTCATATTAACTTTGGCCATGTTTTAAAAATCCTTTGAATCTTGGAATTACCAACATCAAGCTCCTTCAATGGAGCGTCAGTGAAGTTCTATCATCAAGTATCCACAGAGATTACACAGTAACACACAGACAGACACACTAACCAACTACTATAGCCCTCCGCCCACGCACAGGTTAATAATATTATCCCCCTATAATTTTAGAAAAACCCTGTGTAGGCCTGTTTAATACAATGTCCATTCATATTCAGCATTTGCCCATTGTCAGTGATGACTAGACTATAGCAATTTAAGTGATCTGCATTTTGTTAATTATCTCGAGCGTGGAAATTTGCAGCGAGGGATACGTTAGTTGACGGATCTGTTAGTTAGCATTTTAAAGATGGGTGTTAGTTACAGAAAGTTTGGCTTTGGACCGCTAGTTGCAAAAAAAGATCTAGAGGTTCCTGTGCTTCAAATTGGCTCTGGAGTTAGCTTGTGAGGACCTCTATGCTGCCGTGTTTATCCCGGCTTCATCCGTCTTGTTGATCTTTACATAAGTTACAAAATGTCTCGTTTGCACTTCATTCAATACCTTTAAACTATGCGTCAACAAAGAAAGCTTTTGAGTGCATTTTTGTGTTCTTTATAAAAGTATCCTTGGATAAAATTTTAATTTTTCTATACCGATCCTAAAATTTTTTTTTAAGGGGGTCTAAAGTGAGCTTTGTCAAAATGGCGGCCGATCTTCATAAGTGGCGTATCTTACTTCCAGATATTTTAAAGCTGAAACTTTCACTGTGTACTTAGGGCCAATAAATGGTGTTATTCAAATCGCTTCGTCACAGTGTTATAAGCAAATTGTGGTTCAAATTTTACAAGGCTGCTTAAGTGATGACGCCTTTCTTCTTCAATTTTTGCATTTTTAACCCTTTGTTTGCTAAGTTTATTCAATTAGTCAACCACTCTTTGTAAGTGTAGGCATATATGGTGTATGCAGTTGTGAGGAATATGAACCTTTAGTTCTTGTTGGTGAAGAGAGAGAGAGAGAGCATAAATATAATATTGTTCTGAAAAGAACAGGTTATCAATAATCAACCAACAAACACAACAAACAAACAAAGTATATACAAAAAATATCACTTATCTGTCCCGACGTTTCGACCAGGTGCTCTGGCCTTCCTCAGGGGTAAAAATGACAAAACACGTGCAGAACATAAAATATATATACGATGATGACGTCAGATATATGATGATGTGATATGATGACATGATGACATAATGAAATAAGTAATGATGGGGGCGGTTAGTGTTTCCTCAGTAGCGGTCTCCAACAATCAGGGATCTGTAGTCTAGTGTCTCTGTTCAATCTCTCGTCTTCAGGCACAAGGTGTATGTTAAGAGCCTCTTTTAGTTCATATAGAGAGAGAGCATCAGCTACAACATTAGATTTACCTTATTTATGCTTGATAGTCAAGTCCAATTCTTGGATTGTCAATGCCCATCTTGCTTACTTTCCAGAGGGTTTCTTGGAGTTCAGTATGGAGGGATAGGCAGCATGGTCAGTGTGTATACTACACATGGGTGTCCCAATAAATAGTGACGGAAATACCAAACAGCCCATACCAGACCCTATGTTTCCAGTTCTGATATTCCATAGTTACGCTCATGTTTATTCACAGAACAAGAGGCATAGGCTATTGGATGGCCATCATCCTGTACCTGTTACAGCACGGCACCAAGTCCAACGGTACTAGCATCTGTCTCCAACACAAATGTATACCCTGGACCGAATCTAGGGTAGGCCAACATAGGAGCACTGGACAAGACAGTTCATGATTGATCAAATGCCGTCTTCTGAGGCGACTCCCAACAGAAGGGTACATCCTTCGTGGTCAAATAACACAAGGGAGCAGATAGCACAGCAGTTCGGAATGAATCGACGACAGTATGACGCCAATCCCAGGAAACAACGAACTTCAACAGCATTTGTGGGTGGTGTGTAGGTTCTAATTTGCTCAATAAAAGGATCAGCTCCTATTCCATCAGAGGGCACTATATGACCCAGGAATGGGACTTCACCTCTCAACAAACTACACTTGGTTGGTTTGAGTCCCAGGTCGGAGGTGAGCAGAATGAAGTCGATTGAAGACCTCTCGCAAGTGTTCGAGATGCGCATTAAATGTCCTTGTGGCTATCAACATATCATCTAAATAGATGAAACAAAACTTCCATTCCAATCCAGCCAACACATGTTGCATCACTCTTTGGATTTTGGCGGGTGCGTTACATAACCCAAAAGGCATTCTCATGAATTCATACAATTCGTCATAGATGGTGAAGGCACTTTTCTGTCTGGCATCCTCATCCAACATAACCTGCAAATAACTGGAGGCGAGGTCAAGGGAACTGAAATGCTTAGTGTCTCCTAATGCTCCAAGGAGATTATCAACACAGGGTAGTGGATACATATCCGAAAAGCCATAGGTACTATCGTCCCTGTACTTGATCACTTCAACACTACTAACAAAGCACCCTGTACCTCCAATAAGCATACCAGACCTGAAGCTAAAAAGGATATTGAAACAGTAGAGAATCAGCTTGTCGAAGCAGGTTCATTTTCTTTTGAAAAGGGTAGGAGATACAAGAATTTTCCTAGGCCTAAAAACCTGCCAAGGATAGGAGTGATATAGTGTTATGGCTTAAGACTAAGTTAAAGTTATCTACACCTCTTACCACTTACTTGATTTATTGTATACAGTTCCCTCTTACCATGTATGCACTTAATTACGATGATTTATTGTACATGTCGTTTACCTACACTTCTTTCCACTTAATTATGTACAGTTTGCCTTCATTTCTGTTCACAGTCAATTTGTGTAGTTACCACACCTTTTACCGTTTTAGTATTGCGTACAGTTACATAAACCTTGATCACCTTTAAATTAACGTAATTAACTGTCAATAATAATTATTATTGTTTAAAATATTTTAAAGAAAAATAATTTGATTAATTCTAATACACGAGCTATACTCGCACAAAACTTAAAAACTTCATCGCTTCCAAACAGTTTTCGCCATTTTTTGTGAGTTATCAATATGTATGGTGTAAAGTACACCAACTGATATTCTCCGATTCGAACTCTACTTTTAACGCCTTCAATTGTTTCTCCTGTCACACACGCTACAGTCAACTGTTTAGAGGAAAAACTGGCTACCTGCATAAATCACATTACAATGTATGAAAGTAAGTTAAATTCCATGAAGTGGAACCTCTGAATTACGGATACTTTGGGACCCTATATGAATAATTATGTTGTGCATTGTCCTTTACGTGGTCGTTTATAGAGAGGTTGTCCTGTCTTCAGAGGTCAAAAGCTATTAGACAAGTCGATTTGGGACACTCGTGCATAAGTGTCCTTAATTGAGAGGTTTATTACACAACGTCCCTTTCTTGGAGGGTCCACTATCAGAGATTGTACTGTAATTATTTATGATTCTCAGTATCAACTTGATACACCTGGTCACTCATTATAGCAAGGAGAGGGGTCACAACAATAATGATAGAACAGCCCAACTCTTTATTCATTAACTTGTCAAAGACTGATGGAAGGCAGGCATAGCACAAGCTCTTTCCGAACCCCGTAGGAAGAACTGCAAATACATCCTTTCTCTGTATAAACTTTAGGACAATATCCAATTGCTCTGGTTTCATCGAAAAATAGCCTAACTCGACTGCTACAGAACGAACCATTGAAGCCTCCATTTTTTTATGGTCAGTTTGAGTTATCTATCAGATGGTGGGGCTCGATCATGACGTCTGCTGAGTTATGCAATCTGATTGGTGCTGCAGAATTTCTGCAGTCAGAACAAAAGCAGGTATAGGGCTGACACCTGACCCTCCGTTTCTCACGAGGGTTGGGCTAGGTCCTGAAGACGAAGTGCTCATGCAAGCTCTAAGATGATTATTCCTATATTCATGAATGTTTAAAAATTCAATCAGGCAACAAGGGAAATTTTTTCTTTGGAAATTATGAAATTTAGCATCGATTGCTTCTCTATACGTAATGCATGGTCTGTCGAGCAACATAGTCTTCCAAATTGTTTCTTCTTTTGCATTCGGGTTTACACAGTGCAGGTGGTTAATTGAATTCATTATCAGAGTCCCATATTTGGCCTCCACACAGGACAGAGACACTTTCCGCTTTCTAGAGCCTTTAGAAGAAAAGAAAGATTTTGTAAATAACTATATTATCAAAGTGATATAAATAATATTGTTTATTTTGTGTGCGTTATAGTATAGACTTTATGCAAAATTATGTTTACCACAATTGGAGCAACACTGAGCTTTGTCGTTTCTGCCAATGCTTTCTCCTGTCTTCCTCCATCTCTGGAGTGACTGCCTTTGGCTTTGAAAGCCATTTAGTCTTTGTTTTTCATGTTTTGGTAGGTGGTTGTTCACCAGTTTTTGGACGAGCTTATTCTGTATACTCCACAGCTCTGCTTTCATCAGCAATAGGCTCTGGACCAACTGACAGCTGAGGAGGAGGAATAACTGGTAAAGCCGTTCGTGCTTTTTTGTTTGCAAGGGTGAGTGGTAGATATAGACTGTTATGTAAGTGAGGGATGTAGTTCAGCAACTACTTACCTTGCTTGCTCATTCACTGTCTCAACTTCCAGTTCTACCAAATGTGCTCTTTGTTGTTTTAACAGCCAATCCTTTGCTTGAGTAAATGATACTGGTAAAAGTGATAAAGGTGGGCTTTGGTTTAGCCCAGATCTCAGCATTTTGATTATCAATAAGGGGAACATGTTTTCCTTACAAACTTCTTTCGTATTTGATCTTGCGAAGAAAGTAAGTCAATGTACATGTGTGCTGGATTGTGTGTCATAAAATGTTTACAGCATTCGGTACATCTCATGTCATTTCCAATAAAGGTCTTTGGCCATGGAACTGCATAGCAAAGGTTTTGCTTACCAACAGAGTTTGTCTTAATCAAAGGTGCTTTTCACCTCTACCCTGGAAAACAGGGCATCCTTTAGCCAAGTCCATCAGCTACTCCAAATAATATATGCCCCCTCGAAAATGATGGGTTTGGGAGGCATTATTAGCAGGAGACTTACTGCGACCAAACTTTGGTGTCATTGTTTGTGTGTTCATTCAGTACTTTCGAACAGTGAGGGAAATTGTGCACTCTCGCTGTTGTCGTGGAAACGGAATAATCAGAGGCTTAAAGTAGCCATGAATTTCATACCCGCTTCCGCCATTTTGTGGTCCTGCCCCCAGACTAGCCACACGTGATGCTTTGCCTGACCATTCAGAATTGTACCCATGGCTTTTATAGGTGCTCAGATTGTGTCTCGGACCGCCTCTGAAACTCAGAAATTTCCAAAAGTGGTGTGGGGCTGAGCCCCTGCGAACCCAGCCTAAAAGAGGATAGGGCAGCTCCTCCTTAAAAACACCCCTGTATACACTGTTTGTGGAGGGGGAGGCGGTGCAAAAAGTGGTCATTTTTTTTACAAACTTCTGCTTTATTGCAAATGTGAGAAAAAAAACATCTTTTGACATGCTTTTTCCTCTAAGCTATGAACTCAGATGTTGTGGAGGGTTATGTCATTTATAAGCGTCTATGGTTGTTAAAGGATTTAAGTTCATTACAATATATTCGAAACATCATTACAGTATAATTGACACCTTCACAACAGCCTGAATGAATATATAGCAATATATGTGTGTGTATAAAACAGAGTATGAGAAATGAGGCAATTTGCTGATAATATGGCACCTCAAACACACTTTGAGCAATAGTACTGAAGCATCTGGAACTGTGGCTCAAGAGGTCCACTTGTGGCGAGAAAAGCAGTACCATCCATTACACTTGTCATAGCAAACCCAGAATCCACTGCTTTGCTCATCAGAGAAAATCTTCCCACAATTCATGCATCTTTAATTCCATCATCCTCTTCATCATTTACATCTAGCTCAGAGAACAGAAAACCTAGATCTATAGTATGGCTTGCAGAACATCTTGTACTGGTTTGTTTCATCTTTTCCTCTTCAGTGACTTTAAAGCCTTGTTCACAATATGACACTAGAACGTTACGCAAGATGCTGGAATAGAAATTTGTTCTAATCTGCTGTCTCATCTGCGTCAAGATTATGGAAAATATTCAGAAATTTCCAATGCGTTTGATATTGTGAACCATCCTTAACAGGTTTAGTATTTGCTACCTTCCTCTGCTTTGAGTGATCTGAACCAGATATAAGAAGGTTGAGGTAACACAAGAAGTTTATCAAGAACTTCTTCTGAGCTTTATGTGATGAAACGGTACAGCAGCCAGGTGCCCTGATGCTACAGCCATCAGGTGAATTGATGCTACTGGTAGCAGTGTTAACAGAGGAAAAGCTTTCAGTACTTGCTTTTTTCCATGCAAGATATGCTGAATCAGATACATCGTAACCTTCCTTGAATAATTGTTGGAATAGTTTAGTTTGTGCTTGAGTGAACGATTGAGGCTCAGCTGGTTTCTTTTGTACCACAGGTAGTACAAACTGTCTATATCGCTGACCTCTCCTGGGTGAAACAGGAAGATCCCTGCTTTTCTAAAACCACCTAGAATATTCAATGTGTATTGGACTGGATGATAGCACGGCATAAAAGAAGAGCTAAAAAAGCTTCAGTTATGACACAAAAAGGGTATTTGGTTGTACATGCTGACGACAAGCCTTGAAAAAAAAACTCTTAAATGATTTAAAAACGTCAATATTTAATGGTTAATTGTGGAATGTGTGAGGTATGTGGTGGCAAGCACAGCAAATGAATGTCATTTGTCCGTGCATACTTATTGTGTTGTGAAAACTGTGGCCATCTAAGACTAGCATTATAGGTCGTGCAGGTGAAATTGTCTCAACATACATCTTAAACCATTCGAAAAGTAACTCCTTAGTGATTCATCCATTGTCATTCACACAAAAGACTGTATTTGAATATGCACCTTCCTTAAGCTTTGCTGAAACTGGTTACTATTCCTTCGGTAAATCAAAAAAAAGGATTGAAAGATAAGAACTGTACATGTATATCAGATGTGTCGAAGCAACCACAACTACAAGTCCACTAGCTGATACGTATGACAGTATGGTATGTGTTTTGCCTTTGTCAGCTGATGTCAATGATGGTACGTTATTTTGTCCAACTTGAGCGACTTCTTTTAATGGGTGATGACACATGATTCATCAGCTTTGTAGATTATTTGGAGGTTTCACTGTAATCGTAATTTTTGTGGGTACTAAAACACACTTGTGATTGAGTTATACATTTAGAGCATGCAATTTAACGACCCACGAAAATTTAATTCTATTAGTAAAATAAATGACAAGCCATGAAATTTCAAACTCGTGTGTCAGAAGCTGTTACGATATTCTCAAAAATAAGCCTACTCATGTGATTTTCACTCTACAGTTACTAAACCTCATCCACAACTATAAAAACATCGCATATTTTATACTAATTATAAAGGTTAAAAATTCAAAAACAGTGAGGTGACCAATAATATTATTACTTAGCATAATGTTACTACTTTGCATTGTAATAGTTTGTAACAATGGATATGGCTATGGTATCCTTGGTGTGCTTCTGGTTTTTCACTCAATGCTGTCATCATTATCCTTACACTCGATTTCACTAAATGGCTTAGTGATGCTAAACATTTGTCTGGTCACTGGTACATCGGTTCCAGGGAGTCTGCTGTATGTATGTACATTAGCCTTGTGTAAAACAAAAAGCTTATGTTAATAGAATAATTATTTTTAAGAAATATTAATGAGTGTATGTGTCAAATGATATAGTGTAATATAATAATTATAGTTGTTTGTCATCTCCTATAGGTTTCCAATAGCCATTATAATTAATGGAGCATTTGTAGCACTTGAACATGTAAATATTGAAGAGGTGAGTATAATACGGCAAATCAAGTATTTGATAACTACAGTGGAACCTCTGAATAAAGGACACTTTGGGACCCTATATAAATTGGTAAAGTACAGTGGAAGCAAAAGCCATCATAGAAAACAACAACAAAAAAATAAATAAATGATCGAACACTAGTGTAAACTGAAACTTAACTTACTGAAGTCGAGTGCTTGATTCAAGCCATGGGAAACAAGTTTCACGTAGCTACACATGTAAGCAAGGATGTTAACTCTGTTGTAGACTTCCCACTTAATTCTTAAAGTTTTTTTTTTTTTTTTTTTTTTTGAGGAAAAGAAATAATTGCCTCAGCTGAAAAAAACAGCTGCTCTTCAGCAATGTCCTCAACATAAACAACAAACAACAAAAATAA
>JAYJLX010051214.1:0-11419 GCA_036873525.1 Chalinula nematifera | reverse complement strand
ATACTTACGGTAACAACGTAATTTATTATACTGCCCACGCAGTTACCAATCCCCCTATTATACTCTATTATCTATGCTTTTATCATTATCATGCTTTTATTTGCCTTGCTTCATTCATTCATTAGGAAAAAAATGGCGACTCAGTCTGGTCTACAAGCTGTTGGCTTAATCGGTAAGTTCTACGCTTCAATTAATGTTTGTCGTTACAGCCTATATTTCTTTGGTTTCCTTTACCTGTTATCTTGTTATAAATCCGTTTCCTTCTTCTTAGAAAAGGACAAGAGTGGTGACATCATGTGGGTGTGGTCGTTCCCCAATGTCGACCCAGCATTCCGAGATCTTCTGATACGGAAATGTGCCCTCCAGCCCGACGACAAGCAAGAGGAACAACAAACCGTAAGGCTAGACTACTGCTATGGACACATGTCAGGCGTGTGGTACTACCTGAAGACTATGAAAACAGATGGTACAGATCCTCTGAACAGAGTCAGTCATGTGTTACCCTCACTGAATGAATAATGTTAATTAACCTTCATTGTTTTACAGATTGTTTCGTTTTGTGTGGTAATCATTAGTAAGGTATATAATGGGATATTTATAACTATAATTATGTATATTATAGTGACTATAAAGTATAAGTGAAACTGTGCTTTTCCTTTTAAAGGATTTTAACCCTGAGAAATACGACCATTTGGCTCAGATATTCTCTCAAGACTACCTCACCACTGGCACTCCCGTTTCCATAGTAACCAATTACCTGAGTGTCTACACTAAAGGAGCAGTTGCCACGCCCCCTATATCATGTGAGGAATACAATGAAAAGAACTATGACAACAGGAGAGCATACGTGGTGACATCACTGAGAGGTAATTAACACGTCTTAATAACTATTAATATAACTGGTAATGGTCACACCCACTATTATTAACCTGTGTGTAGATGTGATAAAGACGTTTGGTATTGAGAGTATATTACTGTTTAATGGACTACTACTGAAGAAACGTTTGGTAGTATACTCGCCTGATCAACAAGCAGTATTGGATACATGCAGGTTAGCCACACCCACTTCATTTAAAGCTAACAAACTATTAATTTTTTTAATGTTAACATAATTATATTTGGCTTTAGTTATGTGGTAGTGGATAATAGGTGTAGGCTTTACTTGTGTATAGATGGGCTTTATGTATAGTTGTTTATATTCCTGATCTATAGAACTCTGCCACAGTTTGTATGGCACAGACAAAACTGGGATATAGTCTACCTGGACATTAGTTTAGACGAAGAGTCTGAGACTGATATTCTAAAGTCCCAGTCCCATTACATCGCTGGGTTCTCAGATCCTGGGGTTGAGGCTCACGACGATTTGTATGATATTTTTATAGATGGTAAGGTTTATTTAAATAATCGTTAGTATACACAAAATCATTATACTTATGTTTTAGTTTAGAATGTTTTCATAATTGTATGTGAAAAGATTTTGGGAATAATAAAGCTTAGAGGAAATAAACTTAAATTTTAGAGACTGCAATTATTCTAACTATGATTATTTTGTTTCTTATACATTGTATATAGTGTCAGTTGGAACTATAACTGTTAACCCCGCCTCTAAAGGTAACCATGGCAACAGATGTCACATGATGTATCACATGATTATCATTTACTATAATTATTGTTTACATAGAGTCGTTTGCAATGACTAAAATACACAAAGAAATAGCCATGCGATTGATGGAATGTGCTAACGACAGTGAGTACTCTGACCAAGCAATAGTTAAAGTAAGCTGTCATGGAGTATCAAAATAGTAGAGTCTGTTCATGTTGTGTTGATAATTACACCTGCACATTCTGTACTTAAGTATCTAATAAAAGGCAAGCCTCTCTATGAAATAAAAAGACCCTTTAAAGCCTGGTTCAGAATATTTTTATTGCGTCCGGTTACGACAGGAAGTCAATGTAAACGGATACGTGGACACAAGAATAAAAATTTGTTCTATTCTTGCGTCCACGTATCCGTTTGCATTGACTTCCTGTCGTAACCGGACGCAATAAAAATATTCTGAACCAGGCTTTAGACTATACTGTCAACTGTGGTATTGTGTAATAACTATTAATAAGTGGGTGTGTCACCTTTACATTAATGAGTGGGTGTGTCACCTCCACTTGATTGTATTGTTACCATGTTTTTTTTTAAAGGAGCTGTCCAGTAAAGTGAAGGAGTTGATTGGTAATTTACGTAAGCTAGCTAACGAAGACGGCAAGATCACTTTGGAGAGGTTGAGGTCACGTAAAATGACCCCTGCCACTGAGAACCTATTATACGGGCTGGCAACAGCTGAAGGAATCGCTGGTGTATAAACCGGTATTAATTACTCAACTGATTTTAATAACGGGTATATACTTTTTATAATTGTGATAAACATTCTTTTTCCAAGGTGTATTATTATTTTTATGATAAATTATTTTATTTTTTTGTTTTTATTTTAACTACGTAATTGTTGATTTCTTGGCTCGTATGTTAGCGGAGTATATTTTCTGCCGTAGTTGGTTCTGAAGTTCCTCTTTCTCCTTCTTGTGTGCCATCTCCATGGCAACCAGTCTTGTCTGTAACGACTTGATCTGTTTGTCTCTCTTCTCTAATTCAATTTTTCTTTGCTCGCTAATGGCTTCTAGCCCTATGAAAAAAAACAAAATAGAACAATTAAGGGGTGTGGTCTGTTTGAATAGGGGTGTGGCTAATTAACATACCTGTCATTCTTTTGATCAGTTCTTCAGAACTTGTATCTTGTGAAAAGGATTTATTCAGGAGTCCAAAACTGCAAGAGAAGCATTGTAAAGGGAAGATCATTGTTAATGTTTGAACATGAGCCAATTAATATTACACAGTTCCATTGTGGCATGTATTGTAATGCATTGGCCATCAACTCACGCTTTCTCAAAGGCTTTCTTTTCGAGTCCCAGCTGTTTCTTTATTACCATAACTTCAGTTTCCAGCAATTGACATTTCTCATGTTCTTTGTCAAGTAACGACTTCAACTGAACATGACGTTCGCGCTCTTTCTAATGAATGACACTATAAATCACAATAATCATAATATGATATGTGTACATTCAACCTTTAGCTCTTCATATAGAAACTCTTGATCATTTTTCATAGTCTTGATCTAAAGTATGATCATAGCATAGTTAGATCTAGTGAACCACATGTGGCCATTAGGTTAGTACTAATTACATAGTGGTGCTGTCTACCTGACTCTTTAGGCTGTTTATTGAGCTACCCTGTATTGCAATAACGTCATTACACTGGTCCAAGACAATGGATAAAGATGAAGAAGTACTAATGTGTGGGGAGCCTTGTTTAGCCTCGTGATTTCCCGCCATCTTTCAAGCGGATGCGCCGGCGGGTTCTCTTGTATCCATGGCACCCAGGCACCACGCCCTGATTTAATTTTATTCATCAATGCAAAAAGTTTAATGATGATAATAATAATTAAAAAAATATTATCCTTTTTGACTACCGCGTCTCTTGATGGTTGATTACTGACAGATATATCATCTTTTTGGTACTGATCTGGTGATCGGTGTATAGGAGAATTAGGTATTCTACTTTGGTGAAGAAAGACGAGAGAATTTTCTACGATTGGCTGTTCATTTACATGGCTTCCAAGAAGATCAAAGTTAGTATTTTACAATTTCAAAAGATTTTTTTGTGTTATTTTTATTTGTACCAATCAACGGTAATTTGAACAATATTTTGTATTGTTTACGCAGAGTTAGAGTAGATCGCTCAGTTGCATTTTTAATGTTTAAAAATACGACACAACTTGCTAAGGAAACACTACAAAGTTGTGAGAAAGAATCGCGAGAGGAAATCGTATATTCGTGCCTCTGGAGTCTTATTTATAGCATTATCTTGAAGAACTAGACGATTATTTCGATATTATTATGTCGGATTTGTGCGTATAAAACGAGCCATGTCACGGTTCAATGATTTCATGTATTTTCATACAATAATGTTTGTAAATAATTATTATTACAAGAAGGAAAGTAAGAGGGGGGCGTGATCCGGTGGATAATTGATACATTCATGAATATCATTGGTGTAGTATTTCCCCCCTCCATTACAGTTTTGAATACAGCACTAACAGCAATAATTGTTTACATTTCTAGACACCATTATTTGAAAGCTGTATTGCAAGTGCATTTAAATGGTAATATCATGAGTTAGCCAGATCCCTTTAATCGACAGCGATAAATTGAATTATCAACTTCATAGCTAATCAATACGAATTAACCCCTTCGTAACCTAGACCCATGTCTAATTCAAAGCAAACCTGAAACATTGATATATGGACACTTCATTACAGAGTATAAGCCCTATAACTTTCTACTAATAATCTAACTGCAATGGTTTAGCATATTGGCCAATGAAACATCTGTATTATTTTATACCACATGTACCTTCAGGCAGTTGTTCCGTACACTAGCCTTTATAATAGACTTTTAATCACTATCATATTCATATGTTGTACTTAGTGGTCATCTAGTGCTGTGCTAAGCCACAGGAGCCACTCCACCTATTACTCCTACTTCTCCACTACCTCTAAAGATGGCAGCAATACCAGGATCTATAAGTTGGGCGATTGTGTCCCCATCAAAGTGAACCGTAGGATGTCGGTAATGTTGGCAGAGATAGTTGAACTCTCTGTTAATGAGGCATTAGCAAGTGACAGTGATGAGGAAGACAGCCGTGACAAGGTGTCTATACGGCTATACGCATCTCCTCAAGACACGCCCAATGGGCGTAACCATAATCATGGTGAAGTAAGTCACACTATGTCCAGTGCATGTTGAATAGCTGAATGAATGCATGTTCCCTAGTTATGCAATATGTTCATGTTTTCTTTACAGTTGTGCAATATGTGTGTGCTAATGTATGTGTGTTTTGCTATGTCAGCAGAATGCTATTGTAGCTATGACATCAGTGATATCATATTGCATCATATACATGCTGACCATGTGAATAATGTTATTCAAATATTTGCTGACTGTGACAATAATTGTAAAGTCAGCACTCACCAATTATAGTGAATTATTTGTAAATTTCATTAATAACCTCTTTGCCTTCCTCCACTCCCCCCCCCTCTCCTCCCCCCCCCCCCCTCTCACTCTTATCTCTAGCACGAGTTAATAATGTTCTATAAGCAAATCTCGTTATCGTGTCAACAGTTCTTATCAATGGAACAAGAAAGTGCAGTCGGTTTCAGTAATGGTGTTCCGTTACAGCCTCCCCTACCCGACCCGACCCTCCCTCCTTCTCCCGCCTCGTCCAGTAAATCCACAACGTCATCGATTGCCAATCTCCTGTATTGCTATGAACCCATGATTCCCATTGGGCTCTTTGAATACGAGGAACAGGCTGGGATATCCCCTTGTTCTAGCCCAATTGCCAATCGTGTGACTCCGCCCACTTCTCCCTCACTCCCACCAAAGATCAAAGTGGTATCTGAATTAGCGTATTGTAGATATCGTGCTGTCTTGGCTCGTTTTGGTGGTGACCACGCCTACCAATACATGAGTATGCCTCGTGTCAAGATGATGGGGGGATTACCTGTACCTAGTGTGAATACACTGATGATGTTTTGCAAGAAGACCTTCAGAGACATAAACTTAGAGAGGAAACTGGATTACTGTAAGTTCAAATGAATCATTATAGATGCTGTATATAGATTGTGATATTGTTATCTTGACTGCTGTGGTTTATAGTTGTTGTTTTAACCAAAACATTATACCATCATGATAGGTAGTGTGTGTTATGATAGCCCTCTGAGCAATGTACTGTAACCTAAAAAAATTTGTGGCCCAAAATTTTTTGCAAAATAGCTTTTTAAAATTCTTTTACTTTTTTTTTATTAAAATTAATCAGACCTATGTACCATGTACCGTATTTCAGGGAAAATATGAATTCCCTTAAATAGTAATTTTTAAACTTTGACTATACTTAAATTTGATGGAATGGGTTAATAATTATTATTAATTTTAATATTGCATGTTATTATTATCAGTAAAATTTACATGTAGATTAATTTGGCATTTTTATAGCAAACCAAATTTATGTGCATGTAAATATTTATGAAATTAATCAGCCCTATGTACCATGTAGATTAGTTAATATTTTAGTATTTTAATCAAAATTTGCAGAAATTGCAGGTGACAGAGAGTTTTAGCTATACTATAGTTTAATTATGTACATTCCATTGAGTGCTAAACACATACATTTACATGTATAATTATGCTTGTATTATAATTGTACAGGTGTTTCTAAAAGTGTGGCATTTTCAGTTATAAAGAACAGACGTCCATCATCGTCTGTTTCCCCTACACCATCTTCAGCTGCTTCGTCTGACAATACAGGCATTAACGACCTCGTTAAGAACAGGAGCCGCCCCATTGTGAAAAGGAGGAGGGGCAGACCACGTAAGGACGATTACAGTAGCCCTTTGAAACGAAGAAGAAATGGTGACAACGATAGCGGATATCCTTCATCAAATAAGAGATCCTCTTCAGATGAGGGTGATGTTTACATGGACGAGGAATCCCCAATCGGTGACGTGGAAGTGGGCGGGGCTTTATACTCGAGGAAGAGAACCAACGAACAGCACACTAACTCACCATCAAGCAAAAGACCAAAGGCAACAAAGAAACAAATAGCCCAACCAGCCTCCGTTATTAATCCTAGTGATGTATCCAGTGTAATGGCTTATCCTGTGTATAACCTCAACCCTAACCCCACAACAGCACAGGATGGGCATGGCAATGATGGCAATAATGGCAGGAACTCACAGCAGCTGTCAGTAAAGGATGGTGTTCTGGCACAAGGTGATGGTGTTACTGTGTGTTCCTCCTCGGGAACATCCCTCGTTGATTCGGATGCATTGGTACATAGTCTCCGCCCACGTTCCACCCTATTGCCCCCGCCCCAATTCAGGGACGAATGCTACGATCTACAGCAACATCACTCACCGAAATCATCAAACGAATGCAGTAACAATGAGTTAACCACCACATCAATGGAAACAAGTAACCCTATTAATCAAACTCATGGTGATCCCCTTACCAAGCAATCCATTACATCCCCTATTAAACCACTCACTACATCCATGATGACATCCACAGCTACCCTGCACCCTGCTGATGGACCTTCGGAATTAAAGAAGCCCAAATTAGCTTCATCATCACAAGCCGAGATTACACAAGATGTTAAGGAGTTACTGAAAGCTTATCTCTCGTGCCTCCAGCAACAGGCAGCTGCCAGTAATACCACATCCAGTGATGGTAATGAATCATCGTCACAAATTAACATAGTCAACTCGAATCTGATCACACATTTGATTGATGAGAGACAGTTTTTGGATCTGCTGTTTTGTTTCATGAAGCGAAGGAAGACTCCCATTCACAGAGTACCTCGTCTTGGGTCAAGGAATTGTAAGTATACTATACATGTATTATTGTAGTTATTTTAATTTAAATTCCTTCTACTGTAGTGAATCTGTTTGAACTGTATAAAGTGACCAATATGTTGGGAGGCTATGAACAGGTATGTAGTATTCCCTTCCCCTCCCACTTTTCTCCACCCCCGTTGCAACTTGCTTTCATTTACTTTTTATATTCTCCTGTAGGTGACCATCAACCGTAAATGGAGTCATGTGTTTGATTCGTTAGGTTGTGCAGCTGGTATGACTTGTGCGTCAACTGTTACAAGAAAACATTACGAAAAGTAATTTAGTATACTTAGCTATATCATAGGCTGTACCAATAAACGATTGTACCATTTTGTTATGTATGTAAGAAAGCCAGTGAATTTCTGCTGCTTGTGTTATATGTTTATAATCTGTGAATAAACTTTAATGCATACTCTATTGTATAATTTTATTCATTGTATTAATAGTTAATTGTGTTTTATGTGCCGTAGATTATTGCTGCCTTTTGAAAGAGCTTTAGCTGCTATGAAGAAATGAAGTATAATAATCTAGTTTTATTTATTTCATACGTATTATTAGACATTTTCGTTTTTTTTATTGAAATTTATTTATTTTTAACCCATCCAGTTATATACAGTGCTATTATTATGATTATAATTAATGGTTTATTTTTGATTTTATTTTTATAATAATATTTCAGCAGGTCTATAAGTTATTATTATCTCTGTGGATCCATCTATGTAGCTTAATAGTAGATTCTCCTCATGGTTAATATCTAGACTCAAAGCGCCGCCTTAGTATATAACTTATATATTGAAGTGGTCCAAGATATCTTCTAATAAACTTACATAAGGATCAATCTTGTCCAATAAGTTCCCCACGATATGATCTAATTTCAATTCAGTGAAGGTATTAAGGGGTGTATTCTACTGTATTTCATGCTATGGCCAACAATTGGGTGTGGCTGGCTGAAACATGAGCTATGCATTAATGAATATGATACTGCAGCATTTGTAAACATATTTTTTCCTCTTGTAATCTGTGAATTTCATCAATCAGGTCAAATTCACTCCTGAACTTAGTGTTATATCTCTACTATACTAACAGCAATGGGAGTAGGTAAAGGTGTTCTGGTCTATTTAATGCTGCTATTTGTTCAGGACTCAAGTCAGTATACTTGTTGTAGAATCCTCCTGTGTTCCATATGATTATTGATTACACTGTATACTATAGACTGTTCCTGTATCCATGGTGATGTACATCTCACTGGAGGGCTTGGTGACTATGAGGGTAATGTACAGGTGTGTATCAATGGAACATGGGGATATGTATGTGATAACAGCTGGAACAGTGTTGATGCGCAAGTGGTTTGTAGCCAACTAAACTATTCTACTACAGGTATAGATAATCTAACCAAACATACCTACAATACTAAAACTTTGTGTCATATGCCTGATTGCTGCCTACATGTATATAAATACTCTCATTATCACTAAAATAGATGCTATATACAAACGCTACTCCTATTATGGGTATGGTAATGGTACCATATGGCTGGATTATGTGTATTGTACTGGATCGGAGATAAAGTTGTTGGACTGTCCAACTGCATATGGCATTGGTTATGTACCATATTGTGATCATAGAGAAATAGCAGGAGTTGTTTGCCTTTGTGAGTTAATTTTGAATATAATTATATTATTTATATATATATATATATATATAAATAAGTGTATTTAATTTATATTACATTAATAGCTGGTGGAAGTGGCTGTACAAATGGTGATATTCGTTTGGTTAGCTATTATTATTATGGTCGTAGTGAGGGTAGAGTTGAAGTGTGTTCTAATAATGAATGGGGTACAGTGTGTAGTAATGGATGGAGTGGTAATGATGCTACTGTAGCCTGTAAACAACTGGGATATACTGGACGCATTAACTACTACTCATCTAGCTCAACATACGGTAGTGGATCAGGATCAATATGGCTTACTAACCTGGCCTGTAGCAGTTCCCATACCAGTTTATTTAATTGTCCCCATAGTGCTTATACTAGTAGCTGTACACATAGCAATGATGCTGGAGTTAGATGCTATTGTAAGTCAGCATAATAAGTTAGCTATTCATTCTTAATGCAATATTATTTCTAAAGCTATCGACTCCAGTTCTTGTACTCATGGTGATGTGAAGCTATGGAGTGCTTATGAGTCCACCCCTGATAATGAAGGGATACCACTGGTGTGTTTGAGTGGTACTTGGTATCCGATTTATTATTACAGTAGCTGTTATTCAATTGAACTTGCTTGTAAGGCAGCAGGATATTCTGAAATTGAGTGTTAGTTTAAATGAGTCCATCATAATGCACAGTAAAAGTTTTACTTATTAATTTTTTCCTTTCTCAGTTTACAGATCTAATGGTGGTGATTATTATGGATTCTATTATAACAATCATTATAGATTCTACTGTTCATCAAGCTCCACTTACAATAGTCTCTTGAACTGTTCATATTCCAATTATGGCTACAACTATGATTATTCAGTTGGTGTGAGATGCTATAAGAATGCGGCAACAGGTTTGTGAAAAGTATACTATAATATATTTTTTTTACATCATAAAGTTTTCATCTATACTTATTTCAGATCATTGTTCAGTTGAGGGTAGTGTTCGATTGGTTGATGGTGAAACAACCAATGAAGGAAGAGTAGAGTATTGTTATAACAATGAATGGGCTCCAATGTGTTCTATTAACCAGTACACCAGTGATTTAATCTGTAAAAATCTAGGGTACAACAGTAACTGTAAGTAGCATTTTACACTATATAACTATACTTTAGGTGTAATTAAATTTCAGCCAGTTTATATTTCACTTACAATAAATATGGAAAATCTCCCTACTTGAGCAACTTCAACTACTTGTACTGTTCCTCTTCCGATACAAGTCTATCACAGTGTACTGTATATACCAAGTGTACTGGAAGTTGTAATACTCATTACGGAGTTAGATGTTACAGTAAGTGGGCCATATATTATATGCCTCAAACATCCGGATATCACACTATCAACTACGTGTATAATAATAATTATTCTCCATTATAGATCTCACTAATGAATGTACTGATGGTGACGTTCGTCTTGTTGATGGTCACATTGAACAAGAAGGGAGACCTGAAGTGTGTGTTAATGGATTATGGAGTCAGATATGTGACAATGGATGGGATACTGATGATGCTTATGTTGTGTGCTTGAGTCTGGGATACATTGATGGAAGTGCAAGTATATATTAATATACTATAATTGGTATTTACTTATGCATGCCATGCATACCATATAATAGATCCCACTACTCATTACAACTCTGAGTTTGGTTCAGGTTACGGACCCATTATGTGGAGTTCCGTTGATTGTTACCACTGGAATAAAGATATATTTGACTGTACCAAAACTGTATATCCAAATTTTAACTGTGACACTTTTAATATAGCTGGAGTGCGATGTACTGAAGGTAATCCAATGGTATATACTGTATAATAGTTAATGATGTATTATATTGTCTATACATAGGTTGTAGTGATGGTGATGTCAGATTAGTGGGAGGGGCTAGTGTTAATGAGGGTACAGTTGAGGTGTGTTACGATGAGTTATGGGGTCTAATATCTGATGATGGATGGAGTGATAAAGAGGCTATAGTAGTCTGTAGACTACTGGGATACAATGGAGAGAATACAGCAGGTATATAAACCCACAGATAATAGATAATATTGGTATACTCATTTCATTACCTTACAAATCAGTTGTAGGATCGTACTATGGTAAACCAAATAAAACCATCCATTTGAAAGACGTCACCTGTTCATCTCATGAGACCAATATATTATCCTGTAATGTACATCAGTTGTCATTATCGGATGGTAAAGCATTACTACCCACTACTGATGTGGCT